>PVKE010000927.1:0-116386 GCA_004027555.1 Craseonycteris thonglongyai | reverse complement strand
GCATACTAGGACTGGAACTCAGGCTTGGCTTCAATTTATTTCAACTAATATTTACTGATTGCCCACCATGTGTTAGATACTGTATCCTGCCTGTCAGTCTTTGACAAGAATGACAGAATTGGTGGAATTCTGCTGTTGAAGAACCATTAAGATAAGAAACAGCTTCCTTTAGATAGCTGTGGGGCTTTAATCAGATGAGTATTTCACAAGACTTGATTTTTGCCTTGTTTTTAGAAGTGTTTCCATTCCTGAAAGTCAGCTACCTTTTTAGAATAATTCATATATGAAGGCAAAACAATTCTGATCCTATGTTGAGAGCAATAGGAATGAGAGGACTCTGTTTAGGGACTGATGGGTGGAAAAGTACCAACGGTCCAATCCCTGGTAAAAAGTGTTGATGATCAATCACAGGGATCCCAGCATCACCTTGGACATCCAAGCAAAGCAAGGTTAGGATGGAAGCCTTGCAAAGAAAAACTCAATCTCCCACCTCACTCTATGCCACAGAACATTCGCTATCTACCACATTTCCTTCATCTGTTCATACTCACTGCCAGTAAATGGCTGGTGGAGATGAAAACTACCTCTTCTGAAGCCACACCTTTATCATTGCTAAAGGACTTGCTGGCTAGCCAAACCAAAAGTTCTTGGAGCATATTGTTCCTCTCTATTTCCCCTTTTCAGTTAAAGAAGTGCCAGCCATGCATTTAAGCACCCGTCCACAAAAATACGCCACAAGACCACTACTTTTCTCACAATAGTCACAGAAATGGAACCTCTCATCTTCAACACAAACTTGAGTTCCTACTCAAGAAAGCAAGAGTAGGATACTTGAATATCTACTATAAGGTGCTTTCCCTTGAGTATGAGGGGTTTTGATTTTGTTCTTGTTTTCCTTTTAAAGAAAGTGACTTCTATATTTTCAGCTCATGGATATTTTCTTAACTGACCCCTAGTCCATAGATGCAACCCCCTGGTAGTCAAGTTTATACTGAACAGCTTCTCGTAATTCAAACTCATGCTGGCCGCTTCAGTTCCCGTCTAAGTCTGGGCTGACCTCCTGTGCAGGTGCAGTGGACTCTTGTACCATTTGTTGCCCACCATTTCCTACTCTTCTGGACCTGCCCCACCCCTCCAGTCAGCACGCAGTTTCTGGAGAGACTCATCTCCTAGGATCGACCTCTCAGGCCACATTTGATGGGTCTTAAGCAGCTGGCCCCAGAAACTGACCAGGAACTTCAGGGCCTTCAGGTAACATCCAGCGGCACCTCTCTGCTTCTCTCTGCGTCTGCGTCCCTCTTTCCCTTACACACTAGCTTTCTCTGTTGCTCAGTCCATCTGGCAGACAATGACATGTAGTCTCTCTCAAGTTAAGACTCTTATTTGCAAGCGACAGGGTGTCACAGACACCCACAGCAGGATTATAAATGGGCCTGAAGTGTAATAACAGCCAAGGGTTTGAATAAGCATGTAGGCAAGAGTCTCCCTCTATCACTTTTCCTGGTTTCTTTCTACATATGTGTCAGTCCTTTCTCACTGTGAACTAGCTCTCTGTTCCCCAATCCACAGAGTAAATGGATGTGGCCAACAGCTTCTAGGGTCATGACTCTTCAAGAGAGCAGTTATACTGATAATTCCAAATTCCTGGGGAGACTCTTTGTTTTTCCACAAGATGTTATTGGCATTTGGGGCAGGACAAGTCGTGCTGTATGGAAATGTCCCATGCATGTCGACATGTTGACCCCTGCCCATTAAATGCAAGTAGTACCCCCACCCTGCTAACTGTGACAACTATAAAACGCATCCACCCTCTACCAAAAGCTCTTTGAGGGGCAATTGTCACCATAGTTTGAGAACCACTGCATTAGACATTCTAACTCAACCTGGCTCAGTTTGTGTCTTATTTCTAGAGAATTCGATAGTGCTTATACATGGCTAAATTTTGAGAGACATCTTCCTTGGAATATGAGGGCTGTCCAAAAAGTATCCAGCCATGTAAACCATTCTCATTATATTGACAATGGCTGTTTGTTTGTTTTTTCAGGCAGACCTCATACATCTTAAAGGACAGAGGTGTGTGGAGCCTAAAATGACATTTTTATTTCTTTGTGACTCTGATTCGGCTATATTTGTTTCTAAAAACAAAATGTGGTTAGATTTTTTAAAAGCCACATCTTGCTTCTGCTGAATAGCTGATTTATTTTTCTGGTACAAAGACACGGTGGTGAAATCAAGGATGTGGTAAATGTTTGCTTCTTTTTAATCATATGATGCAATTAGTAGTCCAAAATGTCAAATATTTACTTGTGACTTGGAGTTCTCCTATGGACTCAAACAACCAAACACCAATGTAAGCTAAATGTTCTCTTTATGGTGCCCCAGGGACTATGGAGTGGAAGGACAAGCAAAGACAGAGCTTGCTAACTTAGGCGGGGGTTTTTCTTCATAGAAAACTAGGTTTGGCCTTGGCTGGTTCTGCCCGCCTCTCTCCCATTATCTGAGCTTGAGGACAGATTTAGAGAATCGCCACTTGGCAGCCACCATATTAATAAGTGCTTCAGGTAAGGATCATCTAAAACTTCTGGGCCTGGGTTTCATCTGTGTAAGATGAAGGGTTTCTAGGTCAGTGGTCCTCAAAGTGTGGTTTTTAAAATAGCATCATTGGGAAACTGTTAGAAATGCAAATTGTCAGGCCCTGTCCTGACCTGAATAAGAAACTGGGGGTGGAAGAGCCTGTGTGTTAACAAGCCCTCCATGAGCTGCAAGCTCAGGTTTGAGAACCGCCTTGGGCGGTCTCTGAGGCTCTCAGGTGTCTCTCCTACTGAGGAAAACCACTTCTCCAAAGGGACACCTCCCCTCCCCCAATCCATTCCTCATTTATCTGGTGCTGACAAAGGGCCTGTGTGGGAGCTGCAAGTGCTGAGAATTTGGAGAAATGGTTCTCCTGGGCCTTCAGACCCAACCTCTGCTTGCAATAGGTACAGATTAAATGTCAAACATTTAATAATCCTACTTAGCTCAGGAAACATTACAGAAATCAAGTGATGCATAATTAAGTTCCACACAGAGGCTTATCTGCCTTGGCCTCTTACTAAAATGCTGGAGCCAGTTGCTCCTAGAAAGAACAGGGCTGTAAATCATTCCTATGAGCGTCTATGACCAGCTATAGAAAAGTTTACCTTAGCCTTCTCTTCAGGATAAATGTTTCTTGGATTACCAGGCTGTAAGGAGCTCTTCTAGTGCCTTTTAAGTACTTCCACAAGCCCAAGTTAACTCTTGTCGGTGTCTAAGCTATGATCTAAGAGAGTATTACATTTGCTTCTGATTGGCTGGCTGAAAACAAACAAACAAAAATGTCTCCCATCTTGGTTCACCAACTGCTCCTGCCACTAGAGGTTTCCCACTCACACCCACTCCCTGTCATCAACACCCCCTGACTCTCACATCCACATTTTTAGTCCTGACCTTTCCTCAATTTCAATTTCTGATACAAATGATACAAAAAGGTGCACTGTGGAAATCTACATGCTCACTTCCCTTCTCCCCTGGCAGTCCCTCCTCTGTCTTCCATGTTCTTTGATTTTTCACAGAAGAATCCCCTTTTGGAACAGATGTCACCAAAATTCTGTCTGTCCAAGTGGAGTCATAGTCTTCCCTACCACCCTGAACTGAGCCTCTTTAAGCCTCTTTGTCTTCATCTGTAAAATGGGACAATAAAGTTGCTTTCCTCAGTGGGTATGTGTATATTCCTACATATTCAATACTTGTAAACTTTAGCACTGCTGGGCACATAGTAAGTATGCAGTAAAATTCACTATTGGTAATCCTTTAATAATAATAATATAATAGTAATAATAATTATAATAATAAAACAACTATTCTCAGGTTAAATAACAGAATATGGTTTTGTGTAACCGCCTCCCCTCCCCCCCAAAAGTCTTCCAAATTGGCCACTCTGGGGTTCATTTTCCCCCTCTTTCTCCTTCTCCATTCCAAATAATATATATATGTGTATATTTTGGCTCATCTAGCTTTATGTTATTGCTTTCTTGAAGGGATTTGAATGGGGCGATGGGAATTAGAAAGAAATTCCCGTGGATGCTGCCCTTTTCTTACAAAGGCTATTGGACAGGGCTGCTAAGGAGCCTCTCAGCTGATGGTCACACGCCTTCACCCCCACACCCCGTCCGACATGGACTTCCCCCCGCTCTCTTCTGGGATGTTGCTGGTATTTTATTGTTCATTCCTGACATTGCTGTTTCCCCCTGGGTCAAATGACTGAGATTGCTCTACTTTAAAATACAAGTTTCCTGATTATTCAGTGCATTTAATCTGCCACCATAGCTTACTTTGCTTATCCATAGATTTCCACAAACAAATGCACAATTCTCATTTCACAGTAAAATATGAGCGAGCATACATACATATACACATACAAACATACATACATACATATTAGACCAAATCCTTCCACCCGTCAAGTATCCTAGTGCTTAAATACAAAGGACAACCATCTTGACCTTGGGGATGAGAGAAGAGATGTGAATGGATGATGACCTCCTTGCCTTGGATCAGTGTTTTGTTAGAAGGGAAAGGACAGTATAGATGCTCACATTTCTGCATTTCTATCTGTATTCACTCAACCATATTTTTACCCTTCCATTCCTAGCAAATCCACATTTAAATCTAATTGTATGAGCCATTTTAAAAGTTTTCATAGCTAAGCCCTTAAGAAAATCTTTCTCATCTCTACGATAACAACTTAGAAATTAGTGCACTGACCTCTGAGTGTTCTCTCCTAAGCTGTATTTGAGCCTAGTAGACTCAAAGACTTTGCAACTGAATTTGTAGTTGATCAGAACACTTATGATCTTGCCAAATAAAGGAGTTAAAGAGAAATGCCCTTTTTTAAGATTTATTTTATTACTTTTTACAGAGAGAGACAGAGAGTAGGGAGAGGGCCCAGAGCAGTCTCCGTAGTTGTACATCATCAGTTTTGGACATGGTTTCATTCCACACAGGTGGGCGGGGGCCACGCAGGGTGGGAACTGGGCTAGCGGCTTCCTGCATGGAAGTCATGCCCCCTCAAGTCAGGGATCGAACCAGGAGCAGGGATCGGGGGAGAACTGAACTGGAGGCCTCCCGCATGGGAAGCACACCCCAATTCAGCATATGGGTCCGTACCGGCCAGGGCTGGGATTCGATCCTCGGTCCCCAGGGCTGCAAAGGTAGCGCTTAACTTGCTGAGCCGTCCCAGCCTCCCCAAGAAATGCCTTCTTAACTAAAGTTAAGACATTTGCCACCTGGTTTTCATTTCATATTTGGCCAAGGAATATTAGATTTATTATATCATGTACTTCAATTTTGCAGCAGATGCTTCCTTTGCAGGAAAATATTGGGCTCAGGCATTTCCTCCTTCAGGAAGACTTCCCTGACCCTGTTTCCCCTTCCCTGGCCTTGGTTATTTTCCCTGGGCTCTTCAACCAGTATTCTGGATGTGAGGGGCCTTGCCTTAGGCTTTGTGTTTTAGAGGCTCCCCTCTCACCCTCATTTTGACTAGGCCCTTTCTACAGGACAAATAATCCATGGACCAAGGGGCTGTGCTCACTCAGAGCCTGTGCCCTCCCTTCTGGACTGTACAGTACACTGGGTACACAAGATCTCACAATACCCTCATTGAATGCCCTGCAGCCGTCTTCCCTAGGACCATCCTAAAGTGGACCACACAGCTGGTGAATATAGCTCAAGGGTTGCCAAGGGGTAGCTGGACTATGTGCTGCTGAGCAGAAGCTTGGATATGCATTTTGGGGGTGTCCACATGCAAGTGCACCCTAGCCTCATGCTAACAGGATGAAGCTGGGGTTGGGAAGCCAAAGCAGGTGAGCCAGGGGTATATCTGATGAGCTAGGAGGATAGCAGATATTGTATTGCTAGTTTGTTAGCTAGGTTTATCATTTTAAATACTTAGATGTGCAGCCTGTGGGGCCTCTCTTTGTACCCTTTGCCCTGCAAATGTTTAAAGTAGGCCTGTGTATAACACCCTGGTAATATCTCTAGGTCTGCAGTGCTAACATTGTATAATCATCTGTTTTCATGGCTACAGTAGTTGCCCCATACTCCTCCCCACCTCAGGGTTTTTGCACATGCTATTCCCTCTCCTGCAATGCTCTTCCCCCGGGCCACTTTAACCTAGTGAACTTTTCATTCATCTACCAGATCTCAGCTAAAACATCATTTTCTCACAAACAGTCATTCCTAGCTTTCTACATTAGGCCCTCCTGGTTTTTTACTGTCACATCTCCCTATACTCTAATAAATTTGAGGGAAAATATGATATTAATAATAATAATGGCAATGTTAGGGATACTGATCATAGCAGATAGTCATGGGTTACTTGCTACGTGCTAGACATTATGGTAGGTGGGCTTCACCACTGTGTCTCCCCTTCCCTGGCTTCACTGCACCATGACACGCCTCACCTTCCTGTCAAGCTGGCTTCTCTGTCTCTACTGTCTTGAGCATGTCCTGGGTGAGACAGGACCATTGAGAGCAGCAAAAATCCTTAGGTGAGGTGGGCAGCTTCTCATCAGTGCGAGGTTCCCCAGGAGAATGGGTTCTCTGCAGCCCTGGTCCCCACTCCACACCCCCGGGCGCCTCCCCAGGGTAATCAGCTAGACTGAACAAGCCCCTTTTCTCCCCCATGTTGTCTGAGCACTCACTCTCTGCCCCGACTCTTCCGCATTTCCTCAGGCCAGATGTACCCAACACTGGACTGACAGATAAACTTTTCTTGCTCCCAGTAAGATTTTCCATTAGGAGTTTGCAGAATTGGCCCTTCCATTTTAGGGAAACAGAAGGTAGAAGAGTCAACAAGTACCTGCCACTCAAGTGCCAGCCAGAACTATAGATGTGTTCTAACTAGTCCCAAGTTAGAAACCAGAGGGAAGAGCACCTTCTAAAGAGAGCAACACAGTGAGGAGTGCGGGGCCTGCAGAGTGAGCAGGAGCTTACAAACCTCCAGCACCAGCTTGGATTTGAAAAAGCCTCTGTCAAGGGCAAGGTTTCCTAGGGTGCTTGATCTTTTCAGGAAATGTGGGCTACTTTCCTTTTTCTTTTAAAACAACTTTATCAAGGTATATCTTACATGTTGTAAAATTTACCCATTTCAAGTGTAGAACTCAATTATTTTTAGTAACTTTACCGAATGGAGCAATAACATAAGTTTAGAACATTTCTATTGCCCAACATGATTCCTTCTATTCTCCCATTCCCATCCCCAGCCCTGGGTGATCACTAATCTACTTTTTGTTCTCTATAACTTTGCCTTTTCTAGACATTTCATGCAAATGGAATCATATAATGTGTGATCTCATGTTTAACTTATCTCACTAAGCATATTTATGAACTTTATGCATAATATTGCATATGTCAGTAGTTTATTCATTTTTTGTTTCTGAGTAGTATTCTATTGGATAAATGTACCATATTTTATGTATCCCTTCAGCACTTGATGGACATGTAGGTAGTTTATTGCTATGGTCTGTTGTGAATAATGCTGCTGTGACTATCTGCATACAAATCTTTGTGTGGACATATATTTTCATTTCTCTTAGGTAGCTAGCTAGGAGTAGAATTTAACTGTCACACTGTTTTCTAAAGTGGCTTTCCTGTTTTCCATTCCTACCAGCAATTGTGGGTTTCTCTCTTCCTCAAGTCATGGGACAAGCACCGTCTTATCTTTGATCAACTCCCAGTACTTTTATTCTAAGAATTAGTGAGGTCCTTGTGAATGTTTCATCTATGCTCTTGGGTTGAATTATACTTGTTCTCTATATGACCTTAAATGGATGCTTACGATAGTTACACTCAATGAATACATGTACCATTATTTATTTGTTTGTTTATTTATTTATTTAAACACTTAGCTCATTGGGCTGGGTCTAATAACCATTTAGTTTTTTAGTATCTCAAGGAATAGTCGTGTAAAAGTACTTATGCAAACTCTGAGGTGAACAACAACATACTGCTCAGAAGATTCACTGGAAAACTGAACTCTTTGAAAGTAGATTTCAGAAGAGTGTAACCACAGATGATATCTTCTAGATGAGTACAGTAGCCCTAATTCTATGCATATGAAACTCACTAAGGTCAAAAGTCTATATGAAGGGCATTTGTATCAGAAACCTCAGAGCCTAGAGGAAACAAGTTTAGGGAGAAACAAAGCAAATTTAGGATTGTGTGAAGTAATGATCAATACATTTCACAGACTTTATTTTAAGAAAATTTTTATTATTCACCTATACTCAGAAAAATTTTGGTCGGATATCCTAACTTGTCAGGATGTTGGGATAGCTCAGCAGGTTGAGCTCTTGCCTTGCAACCACAAGGTCCAGGGATCGAATCCCAGTCCTAGCCTGTGCAAGCCTATATGCTGAAATATGGTGCAACTAGTAACTGCCCAGATGGCATGGTGGTAAAGGTTCTCACCTCCCATTTGTGAGGCCCCTTGTTTGGTTCCTGCCCTGCCTAGCCCCATATCCACCTGTGTGGAATAAAACTGTCACAACTAATGATGTACAACTATGGAGACTGCTCTGGGCCCTCCCCCCTTCCCTCTCTCTCTCTCTCTCTCTCTCTCTCTCTCTCTCTCTCTCTCTCTCTCCTCTCAAAACAATAAAATAAATCTTAAGAAAAAAAAAAAGGAAAGAAATCCTAACTTGTTCAATAGCCTACTAGACTATTTCTACACAATAGCGAGAGCATATATTTTAAAAGTTTGCTCAATGACAGAAAATATTCAGAAATTTAGAAATACAACTCAAGACAATTAGAGTCAAAAGTTGCCATGGAGGCCTTGGGAATACTGAATGCATTTACTCACCCAGAAAAAGGGGTTGGTGAGGTCACAGTTGTTGTCACTCAAGGTCATTTGCATAAGAAATTCAGTTGCCTGAAGTAGCAAAAGCCTGCTGGACTAAGACTTCTAACACTGAAAATGAAGTATAATTGACCCTTGAAACAACTAGGAGGGGAGTTGGGGCACTTTCAATCCCACTTACCCACAGTCAACAACAACCCCTACCCCTGCAGAGTTGAAAATCTGTGTACAACTTCTGGCTCTCCCAAACTTAACTACTAATAGCCTATTGTTGATTGGATGTCTTACCAATAATATAAATAGTCGATTAACTCTTATTTTATATGTTATATTTATTATACACTGTATTCTTACAATAGAGTAAGCTAAAGAACAAAAAATATTAAGAACAGCATAAGGAAGAGAAAATCCATTTACAGTATGGTACTGTTTTTCAAGATACCATAAATTTACATCGTCTGTTCACAAGATGTTAAGTGGATGCAGTTCAACCCATATTGTTGCAGGATCAACTGTATTTATAAAAGAATGTTATGGACTGCTAAGGAGTAACATGGGAGAGTTCCTGATTGTGGTGTTGGTTTCTCAATTTATGTGTGCTAAAATATCGTAGTACACACTCACAGAGTGCACGTAAAAACTAGTGACATCTGAGTAAGGTCTGTATCTGAGATAATAATGTTATACCAATGTAATTCCCTGGTTTTGACCTGTAAGGTATTTTGTTATATAAGGTATTTGGGGGTGGGGGGTGGGGCTGGGTAAAAGGTACATGGGAACTTTGTACTACTTTTGAAACTTTTTTTATAAGTCTTAAACTATTTCAAAATATAAGGTTGTTTAGAAGGAGGGAGGGAAGGAAGGAAGGGAGGGATGGAGGGAAGAAGGAAGAAGAGAAAAAGGAAAAAAGAAGGACGAATCCCTTTCTCTTTTCTTAGTTTTTTTTAAGATTTATTTTTATTGTTTTTCACAGTGAGAGAGAGAGATACAGCGATAGAGACAGAGACAGAGAAGGGGGAGGGTCCAGAACAGTCTCCGTAGTTGCACATTATTGGTTGTTCCACATGGTTTCATTCCACAGGTGGGAACAGGGCTGCACAGGACAGGAACTGGGCCAGGGTTTCACCCCGGTGAGAACCAAACTGGGGTCACTCCCCAGTTCAGCATATGGGTCCGCACGGGCTGGGCCAGGACTCAATCCGCGGTCCCCAGGGCTGCAAAGTGAGCCTTAACCCACTGAGCCATCTCGGCTTCCCCCTTTCTCTCTTCTGTAATTAGCAAGTACTAGAGGTATGGAGAGGTGAGGGACAGTAAGGTACCTCCTAAATTTGAAGACCCTTTCTAATCTAGAAATTATGAAAAAATTAACACAACATACCTACCCTAAGCTGGCATTTATATATGGGGATATATGTTCTATATATGGAAGGCCCGGGTATAGTGTAAGAAAATTAGCATGTCTAAATGTGAGGTTTAACTGCTTGTTCTATAACTTTATTTGGGAAGAGTGATAACAGGAGGAGTTTACCCTTTACTGCATCTGTAAGCAGAAAGTACAAACATTAAGTACTGTCCAGAAAAGAGGGCCTGGACTGTCTGGTCCAGCAGCCTTGGCCAGGGAAACTCTACAGTGGAAACGAATGCATCAGACTACTGAGCTTGGCAACAAAAGCCATTAAGACTGTTCTCGAATTCCCTTTGCTATGATTCCATACTCACTTTTAATTGTGTCTTGGCTGTTCATGTAGCTTTTGTACAGCAAGATCATAAGCTGATTGGCCCATGCAAGGATTTTAGCCCACTTGGCATTATTTCTTCTTCATAAATTAATCATTTAGCATTCTGATTCACATATCAATATCCTGTGGGTTTTATAAGTGAGCAACCAGAACAAGAGTTCTTAACCTGAAAACCAAGGATGGGCTTCAAAGGATCCTTTAAGCCCTAAGATTGCGTGCAAAAAGCATGTGCATGTGTGGCGTGTACATTTATCAAAAAGGCTCGATAGCTTTCACCAGATTTTCATACAGTTTCAAATCTGGATGCACTGGCAAGGTAGAATTTCTGGGCTTATAGAACTTATTTTCATAGAACACACTGGGAATATTTTCCCATGCTATAATTCTTTTATGACATTATTTTTAACAACTTTATAGGATTCAATTGCTTGAATTCATCTTCTAAGAAAGATTTTTAAAAGCTTACTCACTAATAACCTATGAAAGGCTTATTTTTAGATGAAATGTTGACTTGTTTTTATTCATAGATGCCTGAGTACGAGAACTGTCATTCACTACTATTAGCATTCCTAAGACACCAGCTTTATACTGGGCAATGTGCTTTTCATATGAAATCTCACTATGGGCTTTGCAACAGTCCTGGGAAGTGGGTGTTATTACTTCTTTTTAACAGTTGAGGAAACTGTGGTACAGAATTAAAGAATTTACTAAAGGTCACACTGCTGTTGGTGGTGGAGTCAAACTGAGATCCACATTTGGCTGGCCTTTCCCTCTAACCGCCATGCTCAGTATCTTTATCCTTCATGTTCCTTTTGAGAGCACTCTCTTCTTGGAGCTTTATTTCCACCCCAAGACATTTCTTCTTTCATGTGAGTCCTCTGGTTCTTCAGCTGGTTCCAAACTGCCCTGCTTAGTGCTGTTAGAGTGTTGTCTACCTTGAGGTCAGCAAGATTTTTCTGTAAAAGATGAGATATAATACGTGCTTTAGGTTTTGTGGCCCATATGGCATCTGTCATAGCTATTCAACTCTGCTGCCCACTGTAGCCCAAAAGCAGCCACAGACAAGATGTGAGTGAGTGTGGCTGTGTTCCAGTAGAATCTGATTGCGGACATTGAAATTTGAGCTTCATATAACTTTTATGTCACAAAATATTGTTTTACTTTTTCAGCCATTCATAGTGATTAAAACCATTCCTAACTCATGCTCTGTAAAACAAACAAACAAACAAATAAACAAAAAAAACAAAACGCGCAGCTAGCCTGTTCATCAACTATGTGTTTATAGTTTCCACAACTAGGTAGGAAGCCATTGAGCTTAAAATTATATCTTAACCTTGTCTTACTCTTCAGACATGCAGGGCCAGACTCATAAGTAAGTGCTCAAGAAATACTTGACTAATACCATCAATGCTTCTCACCCTCAGAGCCATATCCAAGAAGAAATAATACGTTTGTTTCCAAATACGTGGCATCTTTATCATTTTCAGCCTTTTCCCTCTCTAACAGGATTCTGGGTCTCTAAAATATCACAGGGATTTTTTGGTTCTGAATGCGATAAAAACATTTTGTTTTTAAACCCATGTGCACGGCCAGCTTGAAGGTCAGATGACATCCTGGCCTGGAGCCAATGAATCCAGCTGTTGAAAATTCAAGCTATCACACACTTGTTGCCAGCCCTGGTTTTCTAGTTCCTTCAACATGAATTACGAGAGTATTTATAATAATGAGTTGCTGCATGAGTAATCATTTTTAAAAACATAATCCCCAACCAGAAGCAATGTCATGACTTGATGGACTAAATTTAGGACCCTGAGAACCACACTGTAGGACTCGCGGCCACGCGTCTTTTCTGGGTCTTCATTTCCTCATCTGTAAATGGAGGAAAATAACACTGGATGTTGTTAGTCTTGCTGACTGGGAATGACCCTCCAGACTGGGTAGTAATACTTGTAAACTTCTCCACTAACTTTGGCTCAACCATATTAAGCAGTGCTAGTACATGGCGTCCTAAAACAGAAATGTGCTGTGCTCGGTTATTTATGTATAATGACAACTGTTTTGTTTTTAATTTGCTTTAAGGCCATATCTACAAGCTATAAAATCAAGCTGATATTTACTACTAAATACACATTTTAAAATTATATAGCATACGCCGATGAGCTTTTTTGTTTTATCATTTCAGTGTGAAGTCACTGCAACCAAAAACTGTAATTATAGCAGTCTTTTTGCCATTTTGCTATTGGTCAGATGCCACTCTGCTGAAGAGCAAGTGAAAATGGGAGAGTCTTACTTAAGGATGGCCCATGGCTGAGTTTTTAGCATAGAATCTTTTTTTTTTTTTAAGATTTATTTTATTGTTATATATATATATATATATATATATATATATATATATATAGAGAGAGAGAGAGAGAGAGAGAGAGAGAGAGAATGAGGAGGGCCCAGAGCAGTCTCCATAGTTGTACACCATTAGTTCTTTTGACATAATTTCATTCCACATAGATGGACAGGGTCCGCACAGAGCAAGAACCAGGCTGGGGGCCTCCCTCGTGGGAGGCATGCCCCACAAGCCTGGGTTGTGAACCAGGGGCTTCCCACATGGGAAGCACACCCACTTCAGCAGATGGATCCACCCTGGCCAGGGCCGGGGCCAGGACTCAATCCTTGGACCCCAGGGCTGCAAAGCAAGTGCTCAACCTGCTGAGCCATCCCAGCATTCCCGAGGTCAGAATCTTGCATACACTTTGGGACACTCAGTGACATTCCACGTGTTTGAGGAGCTAGCTGTTCCGCAGAACTTGGCTGTTATTTACTTCTAAAAGCTTCCTTTTTAAAGAATTGTTCACTGGAGCTGGCTTTCACCCACTTCACAATGCCTTAAAATAATCTGCTGTTGAAAACTCCTCCAGCAGCTGCCAGCTTGGCTCTGAGGTGGGGGTGCTGCTCCCTCAATGGTAGAACCACAGTCCTGTGAACAAATGTTTAAAACTGGTGAAGACAAGCAGACAAAGGGCAGCTTCAGCACTTACGCGTGAGCTATAGCGAAGAGAAACTGTTTTCCAGTCAGAAACCCCTCAGCCTCCTACAGCAGTTCACGGCTTACTGCTCCTGAGAAGACAGCAATCTCCTGGGAGATAGTAAGAATGTCTTAACAGATGTTCTTTCAGGCCTTGATCTGTCATTACCATGAAGAAAGGAAGGAGGTGCTGGGCTTTGTGACTGGAACCTCAATAACATAACTTGAGTGTGGGGCTCACGTGTGGCTGTTTCAGAGGTGGCAGCTGCCTTCTGCTCCCCAGTGCTGCCTCAGGCCATTGGGTGGGGTCTGACGATGCCTGTGTACCTAGAGTTGTGACATTTATTGCATGCTTATGGTGCCTGGATAAAAAAATGCTTCTGGGAATAGTGGTGATTACTAATTATTATCATCATAATACTATGAACAAAAGGTCTGTTGGCCTCGAGCAGACAGCAGCTTATAGAAATACTCTACTTTGATGTAAGAAGCTCCCAAGCATCAGTGGTTAACATAATTTTGGTCAGCTCTTACAGTCAGCTGTGGTCATTATGGTGCCTTCCCTAATATAACCCTGAGGAGTAGCTTACATATTTCTATGTGGGTTAGTCACCAAGTCGTCAATGACAAAATTAAGCCACTAGTATGGCAGACCTTGCTGCTACTACCAACATGCTAGTCCATGTCTCCCTCCACCTTCACTGGTGGTCTCAGGGAAGAGAAGAAAATATTTTCTCTTGAATTTGGATTCATTCTACTTGAGATTGAAAAGTCCATGAAACAATTTTGTTGAATAAAGAGCCTTGAGTTAGCCTAGGAGCAAACATGGAAAGGAGAGCAACAAATACAGTTTGGAGAAGCCTTAGGTTAATTTGATTATTTTAACAATTATTGAGCCCCCGCTAGGGCCAGACACTGGAGATGTGTACAGAGATCCAAAGCCATCAGGAGACTGCAGGCTGGGAGGGACGGCCAAGCGAATTGACAAGTGCCATAAGGAGCCACATGTGTCAAGATACATGTACTAAAAACAAGTGGAGGCACCAAAGAGTAAAGAACTTTCTATCTAAAGAGGAGCAAGCCTGTCAAAACAAGTCAAAGAAGGGGATATGGGTTAAATCTTAACAAAACGATGTGATGGCTCTTCTAAGCTTATATACCACCCATATTCCAGGACGGAGTAGCACTGGGAGCACAGGGAGAAGTGGAAGGTAAGAAACAGCCCAGCCTGCATGGTGTTCAAAAAGAAAACAGAATCCTCTGAAATGCCTAAATTCTGTGGTTGTGTCCCAAGCAGAACCACCGATGTCCTGTCCCATCCCATTCAATCCGGGGCCTCTTCACACAGCGCCTCCTCCGGGAAGGCTGCCGGCTCCTTGGCATTCTTGTAGCAGTTTGGCCATTGGTGCCATGTATCTTGTGCTCCCATCCCATTTCCCACCCACCCATTTCACTGCACCCCTAATATTCCTTGGGGAGCAGCCTAAGGGCAGGGATTGTACCTCTATAGGGGAGTATAGTGCCGTAAGCTTTATTGTTACTCCATTTGAATTGGCCTGCTCAGTTTAATCCACTATGTTCTATGTATGTGGAGACCCAGAGCAGGCATTTTTTTCCCCTGATTTTATATTTTTATTTTGAAATTTAAAATGTATGAAAAAGTTGTTAAAATAGTAAAAGTAGTACTTGAAGCTCCCCTCTACCTTTCAGTCAGTTTACCAACTAATACCATTTTATCACATCTGACTTATTCTTTACACATACACACTAACACACACAGTTTTCTCCTGAAACATTGAGGAAACGTTGCAGATGGGATGCCCCCTTACTCCTTAATCCTTTCATATAATTTATGTATTTCCTATGAACAAGAACATTCTCTTACACAATGCAACTACGCAAATCAGAAATTTAACACTGATTTAATATTACCATATAATTCACAGATCCCATTCAAATTTCACCTTTTGTCCCAATAATATCTTGTACAGGTCCAGGTCCTTTATAATTATTATTTCTCTTTAGTTTCCTTCATTTTGGAAAAAAACTCCTTTGTTTTTCCTTCTTTTTCATGACCTTGACATTTTCTAAAGCACATGGTGACTTTTTAGGACGCACTGCAGTCTGGGTTTGTCTGATGTTTCTTCATGATTTATGCATTTGTCGCAAGGCTACCTTAGAAGTCATGCCCTACACTTCTTGTTGCATCACATCAGGAGGCACATGACGTCAGTTTATTCCATTCCTAGTTTTCTGTTACATTTGGTGGAGATGGTATCTTATAGAATTCTCCACTGAACCATTCCCAAGGATTCTGTGGAGTACCTTAAGACTTCTGCTGTAAGATAGAGCTTCCCTTTCTCTTCCATTGATTCATTTAAGTTTTATCATTGTAGACTCAGGGACTCCTATTTTATTCAGAGGGTTAACATTAGTAATCATCATTTATTGTGATCCTCAGATCCTCCCAGATTTGGTCAGTTAAGGCAGCTTGTGTGTCCTTTTAATATGTCCCCATCATACTTTGTAGTAAAAGGTAGTCCTGTCTTATCCTTTATCTTCTCTACTCTAGCCCTAGAGTCAACCATTTCTCTAAGGAACCATGGTTCCTTTAAATGAAAAATAGTATGTATTATAGAAGCCAAGTCTCATAAGCACATAGATGTGCTTATTGCTATTAGATGTCTTTGCTTCTGGCCTTCTCAGCAGGGAGAACTAGGAAATATAAGTATATACAATAGCAAGCTACATAAGTATATGTATGCATACCGTATTTTTCCGGCGTATAAGACGACCCCCTAATTTTACAGTTAAAACATAGGTTTAGGCCTATATTCGCTGTATAAGACTACAGCCCTCGGAAGTGGGGGGTAGTCCCCTTTATACAGCTATATAGCTTTATACAGCTATATACCCATATTTGTAATTCCCTCTGGCAGCAAGAAATCCTCCATGCATTTACTTATTTTCTAGTTATCCTTGTATGTCACCAGTCGCCTCCGCCCCCCAGTCGCACTGGTCAAAAGCTTGTCCCCTCACCACAGGCCCCCAAACAGGCAAATTCCCCCTCATGCTACAAGGGAACTTCTAATCAATAATGATCGGCGTGATTAGAATTGCCACTGTGAGTGAATGCTGACCACTCCTGCCACTGCCTAGACTCAGAATCAGTGAAGAAGCACAAGATTTACTTTTCCTGTTGCGGCTCAGCAGAGTGAACGCTGTTTTCTTTTCTGCCATGGCAGTGACCTCTTTCAGTGTGGAATTTTTTTTTTCCTGTTCGCTCTTCTCTACTTCTCTAATTACTCATGGGACAGTAAAAGGATGGGCTGAATCCATTCAAAGATGCAGAGTGCTCTAAGGTTCTCCCAGGAAGAATGCATTATAAATATTACATAGTTTCAAAAACCAGAGCTGAAGGCCAGAGGTCAGCTGGTCCTTTCCCACAGCTGCCAGAGGTTGGCTCTTCTAGTACATTCTCAGAGCCACAACCTCACATCCTAGATACACATCTTTAAGTCATCTTCCACTCGTCCTGCCTCTCCACCCCTCTCCCCCCATGTCAAATTGTAACCTTGGAGGCAGTGAGCATTCTCACAGCACAAATGCTCTGTTGGTTTCTCCTTGACCCACTTACTGTGGGGTAGGGACTGCCCCCCACAATGTCCTTCCTGTTCTGGAGGGCAGGGGAAACCCTTTTCTGCCAGCGAAATCATCCCGACGCTGTTTCCTGAGAGAGTTCCCGATGGAATTTTCCAAACCAGACAGTGATGCCACAACAGGTTTACCAAATGAAGTTCAAAATCTCATTTCTAAAATGACTCACAACGCTCCCACAATTCATATTGTTAGGGGTCCTGGGTGATAAGGGGGCCCACAGGCTTTCAGACCAGAGCTGACTTTGTTTTAGAGGCGCAGGAAGAGCTGCCTGGCAACGCAGTGCGTGGCTGTGCATAAACTTTGTTGACAGCCAAGGCTGGAGTAAAGGAACAGAAGGTAAGAAATCAGATTTAAAGAAGGGACAGATGGCCCAGCCTGGGGGGCTCAGTAAGTCTCTGGGCTTCTGGTTTGCATGCAAGGATGAAGTCTAGCTACCCACGGTTCGGGCTCCAGCTCACCGTTGCTTTTGACTGTTTGCATCTTGTCTCAGAGAATGGTTACTGCATCCCATTACAAGCGTTTATCTCATCCCTCCCACAGGGAATGTGTTTTCCCAGGGATTTGTATGTTTCCTGTCCTTTTATGGGAAGTAGTTTCTTGATCATCCATGTGATTGTGTATCTAAAATTTCAAGCACATTTAAGCCTTTAACCCTGCTTGTCTATAGAGGATGGATTATATTTCTGTGTTCTTAGAAATATTTACAGTGAGCGTATATAACTAAGAAAAACAAGCATAAACATTTATGCTTAACACATTCATAAGCACACCCTCCCTCCCTATGTGCTTCAGGATCTCTCCTTGGTGCTTTTCTCTATGAGAGCAAAACAAGTTTAAGATGCTAACCCCCACAACATATAAAATAGCTATTATAAATGTTATACTAAAGCTGCCCGGGCCTACTTCCCCCTCTCTCCTAAAGGAAATCATAACTTATAACTTCAGTTACAGTTTGCATTTGTTGGGGGGGGGGGGGTGCAGAGGAAGAACACACACCTTCTGTTCCAGTGATGTGTTTGGATTTGACATACATTTATGTTATTCAACATAATTTTATCTCAGTGATGTGTGCTTGGATTTAACAGCCCAATTCAATGTGGAGCTCAAGTTATCAATCTTGTTATTCTAGAATGACCCACTACATATTTATAGCAGTTTGAAGACCATCATAGCCACCCACAAATCACTTCCCTACAGAAACATGCACCATGACAAGACATTCCACCCATTCCCATATGTTGGCAACTTGTCACTCCTGGGTGACAGCATATTCTGTGAAAGTCAGGCCTTCAGATTCCACCTAAGGAAACAAGGAAACTACTTAAATAAAAATACACAGAAATTGTTCCTTACAAAATAGTCATGGTTAAAAACCAAAGTAGCTTACAGGATTGACTGCAAAGCACCCCCAGAAGTGGTCTAAGTGACAGGCTTAGAACTGGTCTGGCTCGACTCCCTGCACAGGGCCAGCCTCCGCTCTCTGGGCATGAGCATGATTCTTTTTGATGGCACATGGGTAGCTACCTTCAAATAAACTCACCAGGCATGGCTCGTCAGTCCCCAGAGCCTACTGAGAGCTGCACGCTGGAACTTCCATTTGGCTCTGATATGCAGCATGACCCCCTTTATCAGTCTCTGGAAAGGCCATGTTGAGGTCAGAGGCTTGCTGGTACCCCCAGTCTTTCATGGTGCTTGGGTTCTCGCCTGTGTCTGTGCAGCTTCCTCACCCAGTGGGCAGAAGACACAACGGGGGCCACAGAAGTGGCAGTATGAGGCCAGGCAGGGCACAGGTGCCTTGGTTCTAATTTATCCCTTTGGCTGTAAGGGAGCCACAGTCCTTGACATGACACAGTGTCTGAGTCTGCCACCACCTCTGATTCTCTAGCTCCCTAGCACTGCAGCAAACAAGCCAAGGAAGGGCTGCCACCCAGAGATCCCTGAAGAACCCACCATGATGTACCTATTGCACCACCAGCCAGGAGGCCATTTGCCATGTTCCCTTTCTTGGCATTGTTTTCTTTGCCCCACACTAATATACATAGCCTCCCCTTGGTTCTGCATGGGGTGAACCTGAGGACATGCTAAGTGAAATAAGTGGAATGGGGGAACCAGAGATTTGTTGCTTTGGACTATGAATTTATTCTCATTTTTCTTTCCAGGTTGGTATGGAATGGGGAAACATGGATGATGTATTTGTAGCTCTCACAAAACTGAGTACCACAGCCTGCCCTTCTCCAAATGTAGGCACTCATTGTGTGTTGATTTGATTTAAGCTGATTTCCTTTTCTCCATCACATCAAGACCAAGGCCCAACATAGCACCGCCTTCGAAAAGTACCTTCCCTAGGACCCTGCAGATTTACTGAGACGTTGCTGTGTGTCAAGCACTGTTCTAGGTACTGAGGACACTAAAAGACAATTAGTAAAAGACACAAGGCCCTGCTGGGTTGGAACACACACCAAGTGGGCATCCACTGAACTCCTCATCCAGAGCAGGACCCTCTGGAGCCCAGGCCTGGCCAGCAGTCAGACAGCCTCCACGTCACCTTTCCAGTGATAGCTTGTTCTGTCAGCAGTCAGCCTCCGTGCCTAGAAAGCTCTTGCCAAAATGGTATCAAAATCTGTTTCCTGCTATGTCTAGTTATTGGCCTTGGTTTTGATCTCTGGAGCTATACACAATAAATCAAATTTCCTTTCATCTGACAGCCCTTCAAACATTGGTCAATCTACCTCCTCTTTAGCCTCACACTTGCTCTCTCCTCATCTCTCTGTGGTCCTCCCCTTTCCCTACCAAGCATCAATCAGACTTCCTCCTCTAATTCTCCTCCATCCTTGCCTTACCATCTCAGTCTCAGAGCTGGACACACTGGGACTTCTTTTACTCAGCTGTTCTTTCTTCTTCATGCTATATCTCCCGCTGCAACCTTAGCATCCAACTCTAAGCCTATGTTGGTGCACCCTCTGTGTTTGTTTCTTGTGCTAGGTTCTTGCCATCCTGGACAAATTGCAATTGGACAGATTGCAGTAGTAACACAGAAGTGGCACTGGCTCTTTGGAGGGGGGTTTTGTTTTTGTCTTTGGCTGGATCTGTTCTCTCTTTACATGTAAATTATTACCATATGGAATTATTTAAGAATCTGGATCAGAACGTCCCATATATGCTAATGATTTTGATTACTAACATAAAATTTAATAAAACATATCAAACAGGAAGCCCTTGTACAGATAAAAAGCAAAGAATGACTGAGTAAATAAGTGAAGGAATGGATATTTTCTTGTCCATAAGTCTTAGAAATGGTTTTGTCTGTTTCCAGTTTATTCCTATTCATACCAATAGATAAATAAAATGGACAGGTTTTCAAATCAAAATGGCTGTTTCAGTTCTTACTATTGCTAGTTTATTTATATTAAATAAATATATAATCCCATCACACAGCACAGCATAATTAGCATGTATTTATGCTATTGAATCCGTGACCCAGTTTCCTGAAGACATCTGTTTTCTAAAAGGACTTTTCTTTTTCAAACTGAAACTAAAAGGCACTACTCAAGTAGTGTTAAAATACAGGACACTGAGCTGAATTTAAATTTCAGATAAACAGCAAATAATTTTTTTAGTATTGGTATGTCTCAGATGTCACGTGGGACAGATTTATACTAAAAAATTATCCATTGTTTTTCTGAAATTTAAATTTATTTTAGCATCTTATACTTTTCCTTCTCTTCCTCCCCCTCCTCCTCCCTCTTTCTCTCACCCTCTTTCTCCTTCCTTCCCTCCCCTTCTCTGTAATCTAACAACACTACACCCAAGATTATAAACCTTAGAAGTTTGTCCCAATTCCTATTCTTTCACCACTAACCTCCCTCTTCTCTGTCCTCCATCCCATTTATGTTTTTCTTTCTTTCTTTTCAGATAAAAGATTCAGATTTCAGTTCTCCCTAGAGTAATGGCCTCATTTCTATTTTCAAATTATTTTTGCTTTTTTCTCTTTTGACAATATACAACAGGTGTGTAGCCTTTGTTGATTTCTATTGTGGGATTTAAAAAGATGTGTATAGGCTAAACTGCTGGGGAAATTGGCTTAAGCAACCTCTGAACTGATGACTAATAGTTTAACAGTTGCAAACAAGTGAAACCAGTCTCATTGTGCAAATGAAGCAAACTCCAGGGTCAATGTGGGTGGAGATCCCTGACAGTAAAACACAGTTCCTTGTCAACAGAAATGAGTTTATTGAATGTTATCTCCTATGATCTAAAGGCCTGGTATCTTCAACATGTTTCTTTTTTTTTCACCTGAGAACTAGCTTCATTTCCTTTTTTTTTTACTATCTCTATGATTCCATTTTCCTTTCGCTGCAGAAGCTGTTAAGGTCACCCACTACAGCCATCAGAGAACATTCTGTGGAATGACTTCTCTGAGGGGCCTGGGCCATTCCATACCACAAGAGGCTTTATCTTTACTCACCTGAGGGATGACAGAGCTGAGACATGCCAATTGCCCCCTCCTCTTTGGCACCATGGAGTGTTCATGCAGTTGTGCTGGCATGAGACGGATTTATTACATGATTATGGGTCTGAGTAGGAGTCATAAATACAAGGAAAAAAGACACATTACTCTTGTTGAGAGTAGGCTGTATTAATGTCCATGGCACAGGCTTTTAAATTGTTAGGTAATCTTGTCAACATAGTAGACCATGCAAGCTGGTTCAATAGGCAGTTACATACATTACCTATCTGGAAAAGACCAACCATACAGTAAGCTGTTACCTGTGTTGAACAAAATACTACTCAGAATAGTCTATGAGGCTCTAATACATTAACTTTAACATAGATACTTAGAAATGTTAAACATAATCAAGTTAGTAGAGCAAATATTAAATGTCCATGGGCTTCAAAGAACTTGAGATCCCAAGAACTTTGGGTTCTCAAATTTTCATATACATAAAAACGTCCCAGAGGTTTTTTTCTTAAGATATAGGCTACTCTTGTGGCCCATTTCCAGAGATTCTGTTTTAGCAAGTTCCCAGATTCACAGTGTAGCACTGTGGTTAAGAGCGTGGATTCAGGAGCCAGACTAATCTGCACCTTTACTACCTATGGAACTCTTGGGTCTCGGGCTTTTCATCTGTAGACTGGGGACCATATTGCCCATTGCAGAGTTGTGACAATTAACAGCAACTATTTGTAAATCACTTATTGGAGGGCCCTATATGTTAACAATTTTCTTAAGAAGCCAGCACTCCCGGTGGCTATGATACTGGAAACCCTCAGCCCACACTTTACTGAACACGGCAGTGTGGCCTCAGGCCAGCTATTGACACAGTTTGGAAGGGGCATAGATTAATCTCTTTGTGCATCAGTTCACTGCTAGTAAGATAACTGCGAATTCTTAACTAACTCACAGATCCAGTCCTGTGAAAGGAGGTGGCTACGCTTCACTCAGCATCCTGGTGGTGTTCACTCTGCTCCGTGAGAAAGTTTGCAACAGTAAAAGATGTGTGGTAAATTAGGACTGTGCCAAGATCGTAAGCACTGATAAAACACGTTGGACCTTTACCCCCGCTCTTGTAGAGAGACGTCAGTAGTCACGAGAAGTTTGCAATCCTGGTTGTTATGACAAGTCTGTCATACATGACACAATGAGCACACTCACAGCACCGTGGATGTGTTTGGATAGCTGGGAAACCTCAGTGTCCATGAGTCCTGGCTCCTCCTCCATGACTTGTAGATGTTGGGAGGTCCCAGGAATCTAGCCTCTTCTCAATCTACGCTCTTTTCCTAGGGGATACGTGTCTCTTGTCTAGGCCCTTGGCTTTCTGTGTCTCTAGCCTGACCTTCGTTGGGTTTCAGACGTATATATACAACTGTCTACTCAACATCCCGCAGCTCCTTTGCCCTGCATTCACTTCCTCCTCCAAAGCTGTCCCTACCAGGTATTCAGACTTTGAATTAAGAGGTCACCCTTGATCCTTCTCACTTCTGCATCCTCATTTCCTACTACACCCTGCCCCACATTAGCCTTCTTGCTGTTCTAGAACACCCCTCATCTTTCTAAAACTTTAATGCCTCCGGAACGTTACTTCCCTCTCCCTTTACCTGGAGCCCTCTGTTCTTGAGTTGGCTCATGGCTGATTTCTTCTCATAATTCAAGTCTCTGCTCAAATATTGAGTGTCTCTTCCTCAAAGAGGCCATCCCTGGTCACTATATGGAAAACAGTCCCCACTCCCATGGTCACACTCTAGCCTTTACCCTGCCTTTTATTTTCTCATAGCACTTGGCTCAGTCTGAAGTTACACTACTTACTTGTTTATTTACTTGCTTAATATCTGTCTTCCACACTAGAATAAAAGGTCCAAGAGGGCAAAGATTTTGTCTTACTCACCAGGGTATCTTTAGTTCTTCAATAGTGATAACTCATAACTCATGGGTTCTTAGTAAATATTTGTTGCAAGAATGAATGAATGCATGAACGTCAACTATTACTAATAAGGGAGTTTGGGGAATCAGAAAAATAATGAGTATTAAAACACTTAAGAAAAAACACACAACAGATTCTATTTAGGCCTTGAAGGGCTGGGAGGATTTGGATAGGTTGAAAAAAAGAAGGAAGGGTTTAGCAAGTAGGGGAATAATACTAGTCAAGCCCAGACATGGCCACAGTATTTATGGGGCAATAAAAAGAAACTGGCCCGATAGAGACAAAGAGCAAATGACAGATGCAAAGAAAGACTGAGGTTAAATAGGTAGGAAAAAGTCAGACCAGAGCAAATGTTGAATGTGTCACATAAGGGAGTTATTTGATGGGGATATGACTTGCTTCAAGGGGGTAGCAGGGTGTCAGTGATACAAGGGCATGATTTAGTGATTGAAACTGGAAATATAAAAGTTCTGCAACCAGTACCACTTAGGCAAAGCTGTTGGGAAAAGATAAAGGGGCCTACAACCAGATTTCCCCCATAGCTTTAGTAACAATTCCAGGAAGAAGCCTCTTTAGTCTTGGGATTTGTCCCAGAAACTTAGAGGTCACAACAGAATCAGAGAATGGGCCCAGCCAGGACGACCTCATGTAAGTCAGTGGTCAGGGAGTAACTAGTTGTTGCAATAGAATCCAGGAATATTGGATCTTGTGTGAAAGCATGGGAACCGGGGGCTTCCTGAAAACACATTGGAGACATTCTTGAAAAAAATGTCAGGTATTTTAATGACCAAAACAATGACCACAACAGAATTTCATGTGAATCCCTCCCTAATTTTGCTATAGCTGCCTCAAAAACGTCATTTGTTATGATTCACAGTAACACTTTCTAGCCTTGCTCTAAAGATACACACACTGACCTTTTGAGGAATCGTATTTATCCCAGATGTTGCTAATTCTAACAGTGGTAGAGAGTTGACTTGCTATGAGAAAAAGCTGGAAATGACCTAGATGAGTACAGCAAAACCCACAGGACCCAGTCATTTTCTATTAAGATCCAGTGGCTAATTAGATGGTAAAACCTGTTACAGTTCCCTGACCTCCACCTTCCCTCAAAGATGAGAAAGGCACACTATGTAGCACCAAAGCAGTACTTTAAAGAACACTCCAGCATTTCCTTTATTTGCAAGCTTGTAACGAGGCTATTTATTGTCCTTCATTGTGCCGGTGCTGTGTCATATGCCAGACCATCGCCATGCGTGGTGGCAACAACGAGCCTGCGTTCCCTTTTTCTGGTCCAGCCTTGTGTCCCATCTGGTTTCTGAGGCGCTAGGAGAGCCATGTCTAGTGTGAGTCCCCTCACTGGGTGCCACCTGGCTGCTGGGTACTTCACAGCGAATCTTCATGCATGGAGGTGGGAACATCATACCGGTGTTACATATAAAAAGTAAGCCTCAGAGAGCCTTTGCTTCCACCATCTGTTGATTTTGGATAAGGAATGTATTGACTCTTACAGCTCCCATTTCTGGGCTCCAAACCTTTGTATTAGAACAGCTTTGCGTAGTCACATAGAGGTGGAACCCACTGAGGCAAAATTGCTGAATAACTTAGAAATGACTAAAGCTCACTTATGTTAGAAACCTGAAAAAACACAAGGCCAGGACAGCAAAAGAATATGCACAGGACCAACAAAAAAATGTTCCTTTCCTCCTCTACACTGGGGCCACATCTTTGTCACTGTATTCCCAATGCCTGGAATAAAGAGAAAATTAAATGGTTCTATGGTGGGGGGTTGAGGGGAACAATTGTATTAATAGGGTGACTTTGGGTTCTTGCATTATCCAGTCAACTAGAAGTTTTCTCAAAAGTCACTCTGGGCCAGGCCCCTGCCTCTAAGCAGGTTCACATCCAAAGTAAGCAATAAAAGGACCTGTCCTACCTCCCTGAGGCCTGAAAAGCAATACAGATTGGCATTAAGAACAAAGAGGGTCTAAGTAAAAAAAACACGATTCACATTGCCTTCCTGCCTTCTTTTCCAGTCCATTGTCCCATTGTGTCAGGCTGGCTGGCTCTCTCTCTCACTCTCTCTCTCTCTGTCCTTTTTGTTAAAACAAAAAACAAATCCGTTAGAAGAGTTCTTGGATGTTTCCACAAGCAGATGGCAATGTTCTCTTATTGTCGTGTTACAGGAACCAGACAGAGAGGCGGACAATTGGCAAAGGGAATGATCGAATCAAAATTAGACAAACCACATCTGGCCAGTCAGCAAATCTCTAACTATAATGACTTTTGAAAAACTAAAGTATTTGCAAAAATTATTTAACATTATCACTGTACTCTCCTTACAATCAAGGAGTGGCTGATAAGAAATGTCACCTTCACTCATTCTTTCAAATGTTTGGTCAGTGCTGAACACATCAGGCTTTGGGCTAGTGTCCTGTTTACAGAGATGAATGACACACAGTTCTTGCTGTCCACCAGCTCATGATCAAGCCACCCAAACAGCATGTCAGTGTCAGAGAGCAGCGTGCCAGGATGACAGGGAAGCCTTGGAGAACAGTCAGAAAGGGCCCCAAAGCCAGGTAACATTAGACCTGTGTCCAGAAAGAGGGGTAGGATTTAGACATATGTGGAGAAACAAAGACAGTAATTGAAGCAGGAGTAGAACTCACTGGAATATGAGAACACCTGAGCTCTTGGGAACCATAGCTAGTTGGTACCTCTAGAGTCTGCAGTGAGGCTAAGAGAGTCAGCAGCAGAGACAGATTTTAAAAAACTAACTCTTATGCTTGGACACTAATCTGAAAGCAGCAGGGAATTATCGAAGGGTTTTCAACCAGGAACCATATCATTTAGCATTTTTGGAAGACCACTTGGGAAGCAATGTGATACACAGACACATGGGGAAGGAGTCAGGAAACAAGACTGGAGATGGGGACACTAGCTAGGAAGGTATGACAAGAAACGCAGTGAGGAATGACATAGGGCCTAAACCAGGAGCACCAGGAAAGGCAGAGTGAGCACTGGGCAGTTGGATGTGAAGAATGGGTGGACAAGGAGACACCATAGAGAACGCCCAGGCTTCTGCCTTGACTTACCAGGAAGATGTTGGTATCATTAACCAACAGTCTAGGAAAAGGGCACATTAGGGGGAGAAAGATTAAATGGGCAACAAGTTGAGTTTGAAGTGTCCAGCTGGCAGTTGGATAACCATGTCCAGAGCTCAGGAACAAGTTCTAGGCTAGAGATATCAATCACCACATGGGTGATCTCTGGAGTTAATGTTCTAGATCAATCACTTACAGGTAGTTTTTCTATAACCCACAGTAGAAATACATTTCATACTACAAACCTGTGTGCGCATACACACACATACAAAAAATCAAACAGTATTTGCCATTACTAAGTATGATGGAATTTAGTATTTTTTCCTTTTGTTTTTTAATGCATATCAGATGCACACTAACAGGTTGCAAACTTTAGTTTAAATCATGTTGTCCTAGAGCCAATGGCATCCAACCTTTTGGCTTCCCTGGGCCACACTGGAAGAAGAAACGTCTTGGGCCACACATAAAATATACTAACACTAACAACAGCTGATGTGCTAAAAAAAAAAAAAAAGAAAAGAAAAAAGAAAAAGTGTGCAAAAAAAATCTTACAGTGTTTAAAGAATTTGTGTTGGGCCTCATCCAAAGCCGTCCTGGCCCACAGGTTGGACATGCCTATCCTAGACTATAAGCTTCCTATGGCAGGGACCACATCCTACATAATTTGCATTCTCCATAGCATAAATTATCATGCCTTCGGCATGATGAATTTTTTTGGAAGGGAGGGTGGGATATTGATTAGCTTTCTGATGCTCAATCTTAATTTTATCCAAGACTATAGTGACATCTTGTCTCCTCTAAACCTCTTGAACTTTTACACATAAGTTTATTATCTTTCACACATTTCCAAGATGAGTCAAGCATGAATAACAATGCCTGGAGTGAGATTTGATGACTTGCTTTTTTCTCCCTACCTTACCCCCAGTACCAACTCTCTAAGCCATGCTGTGCATTCCAGGCATTGCCATTTAAGCTGGCCTGCACTGGCGAGCAGTGTACTCACATGTCATGGCTGAGCTCTTTCTATGTAAAGATTGTCATGCTCTGTACTATATGATTCCCCCCCCCCCCCACACACACACACAACTGCCTGGACCAGAGAAAGATGCAGCAGCAGACAACAAACACACCGAGAAGAGGAAGTAATGCCAGGAGGAAGCTGAAGCCACGCACAAGCTGAAGACAAGAGGAAGAGGGACAGATGGAGAAACTAGTTGGCAGGAATGGAAGAGCTGAAGAAGCAGCAGAGAGCAGTTGAGAAACCACAGCAGCAGAGCCCTAGAAAAGGGCACGGAGGCCAACCTCCACCCAGAGGGACAAGATACCCCACTCAGCTGTGAAGAACCCTGAGTGGCTTCCACTCCCCTTATGACAGATCTGTGAGGACCAGCTTTTCACAGATTTTTTTTTCTCCATGAGGCCGGCTTGTCATCAATGAAAAGGCATGCTCCGTTACTTTCTTATGTGTTTTCTAAATGCTTGAGTTATGGAAAAGGTGTAAGAATAATATAGAGAACTCACATACTCTACACAGTCGTCAATTTTTAACCTTTTGCGACAGTTCCTTTGTTTCTCTCTCTCTTTTATTTTCTTTTCTGGACAGGATGCATCTATTATACACCTTTGCCTCTCAATATTTCAGTGTTTATTGACTGAGATAAGGATATTTTCTCACACAACTACAATGTAGGTATCAAATTGAGGAAATGTTACATTGATGTAATGCTTTAATCTAAAATTCCAAGCTTCGGGGAAGCCGGGATGGCTCAGTGGGTTGAGCACTCACTTTGCAGCGCTGGGGACCGAGGATCGAATCCCGGCCCCGGCCTGTGCGGAACCATATGCTGAACTGGGAGCTCCCCCAGTTCAGTTCTCTCTCTGTTTCTGTATCTCTCTTTCTCTGTCTCTGTCAAAAATAAAATAAATAAATAAATAAAAATATATTAAAATTCCAAGCTTCTACCCCAGTGGTTCCCAAACATTTTTCCACTTGTGTATTCCTTTTAAACCCATTTCTATAAATTGTACCTCTTGTTTTTAAAACAGATGTTTTTAAATACTGACACTTTTGTTCAATGCCTATCTTAATGTAAAATAATGGAAATGAGGTAATATGTTACAAAAGAAAAATTACTATACTAAAGGTGCAAACCGTAGATTTAATTTTACAATATTCATAACAGTTAAATATTGATAATGATGATCAAGTATTTAACGAACTTTTCATTATTAATAATATTTGTGTTATATGTAATAATTGTTGTGCAGATTACTAGTGAATTGAAACATTGTTAATGAGATTGCTGAGCTTGCTTTGATGTACCTAGTTTCTTGAAATCAGGCTCAAAAGATGCAAGATACAGTCTTAAACCCAGACTTCCAATAGGCTTGTTGTGGTACTTATTTTTTACGAAGGTGTAAGAAGAATAAGTTCTAACTGACACACTTAAAAGTCACTGACAATAATAACTGAGACTATGTTAAACATTAAATTAAAAACTACTTGAAAATGCACTTAGGTTTTACTGAGTCAATAACTAGACTGATCAGTCTGGCTATGGACGTATTTATATGTTTGGGGGAGTTCTAGAAACATTGCGAATGGATTGTCCTGAAACTGGGTAATAATTGGTAGAAGAGGAGTTTGGGGGAAGGGTTAATAGCCACACCCTCACCAATCATCATTCACTAATGTAATCTAATTTTTTTAATTGTTAAATTTATTGTGATTGTGGTGACACTGGTTAGTAAAAATTACATAGGTTCCAGGTGTACAATTCTACAGTTCATCTATGTGTTATAATATGTGTTTACCACCCAGAGTCAGCTTTCTTTCATATGATCTAATGAAGTGTCTACATTAACAATGATTCAGACTTAACATTTATTGTTCCATAACTAATGTTTTGCTTTTTTTTTTTACTTTACTTGTTTTTTTCAGCATTACTGATTGATTATTTTTTGCGCACCCTGAATGGCCCAGCATATACCCCTGTGTACACGTACCACTGCCTGGGAACAGATGTTCTACACCTATGTTGACAGCAACATTATTCACAGTAGCCAAAAGGTAGAAACAACCCACATGTCCATCAATAGATGAATAGAGTAACAAAATATGGTATATGCATACAATGCAGTATTATTACTCAGCCTTAGAAAGGAATGAAATTCTGATTTATGCTACAATGTAGGAGAAACTTGAGGGCATGCTAAATAAAATAAGCCAGTCACAAAAAAACAAGTACTGTATGAATTCACTTATATGAGGGACCTAGAATAGGCAACTTCATAGACACAGAAAGTAGAATGGTGATTACCAAAGGCTGGGGGAATGGGGGAATGGGCAGCTATTGTGCGATGGATACAGAGTTTCTGTTTGGAAGATGAAAACATTCTGGAAACAGACAGTGATGATAACTATACAACATTGTGAAAGTACTTAAGATCGTTGAACTATGCACCTAAAAATAGTTTAAATGGTCAGTTTTATGTTATGTATGTTTTACCACAACTTTTTAAAGCCCATGTTCAAATTCTGTGAATTGTCCCAAGAATGTCTCATAGCATTTCCCCCTCCAGTCCACAATCATGTATTTGACCTATTGTATTTAAGTATTATGTCTCCTTATGAGACATAAGGACCAACTCATTCCTGTTTACCTGGACTTTTTCTTTTTAAAATTTTTTTTAAAGATTTCATTTTATTGTTTGAGAGAAGGTGAGAGAGAGAGAAGAGAGGAGGGCCCAGAGCAGTCTCCATAGTTGTACATCATAGGCGGTGACGTGATTTTATTCCACACAGGTGCATGTGGGGTTGTAAGGGGTGGGGACTGAACTGGTGGCCTCCCACATGGGAGGCAAGAACCTTTGGCGCTGAGCCATCCCCGCAGTTGCTGTAATCTGTGCTGCAGTTTAGTATGTGAGTGTGCACGGGCCAGGGCTGGGATTTGATCCCCGGACCTTGTGGTTACAAAGCAAGCGTTCAAACTATCTCAGCATCCCTGGCCTGGACTTTTTCATTTTTCACACAAAGTTTGTGTCCTGGGAAACCACTCAGTCTTGGGTAAATTAGGGATGGTTTGTCACCCTACTCTCGATCTCTAAAAGTTCCTCAGCTTTTTTTTAGTCTTTCATTGCCCTTTTTAGAGAAATCCGTTGAGTTGTTTTATGGAATGCCCCTGAACTTGATTTTGCCTGATATTTTCCCAGGTTGGGCATTTCTGGCTGGGGTCTCTGTTAGCAATACGGCGTCCTTTTGGGGTAGTGCTGTTGGAGGCACAGGTATCCCTTTGCCCTGCATCAGTCTGTTCATTTTGATCATGGCCCAGGTGTGGTCCAGTTTCACAATCATGACCTTACACTTTCCTCCCCACATACTCTTAAAATAAACTCTATCACAGTAAATAAGTGCAACTTAAGAACCTAAGCAGAAGGGAAACACTTTATAGGGAACATCTGCTAGTGTTCTTGACAAAAGAAAGCCTCTCTGAAACCATTTTTATTGTCATTGCAAAGCAAAATAAACCACTTTATTCCTCACCCCTCCCTCCTTGGCTACGTTAGGTTTTTGAAGAGAAAGTCTTTTTGAAATGCAAATATTTCTATGTAACTCCCTCTTTAAAAAAAAAATCATTCCACTACTGGTGAGTATGTCTTTCTGTTTCAGTTCTGTGCCTGGATACTTATTCTCAAAGTGAAGAGTGTTTTATTGAGATAACAGCACTACTTATGTCTAGTAGAGAACTTTACCCTTTTTTGATTGACAGCCCCCACTGCCATCAGAGTTTGTTGTATATTTTGTAAATGATCAGTTCAAATGAACACATCTTCTTTATTAATTACCCAGTTGGGTAACCAGTGAACTCCAAAATCTGGAGCAGTCATCAGAGGCGGGGCTTTGTAGGGAAGAGGGAGAGAAGCAAAAGTTCTCTGAGCCATTTGAAGGACAGAGAAGCTTTCAGATGCCAGGAGCACAGTGACCCAGAATCTAACCACAGCCCTTATCATGGTCTAACTTGCCACATCATCTATCTGTTTATTATGGGTACTGTTTGTTTTCTGCCTCTCTCCACTAGATGAAAAAAAAAAACAAAACAAACAAAAAAATGCAATGAAGCCACATCTTTGTTTGTTCACAGACAGTGGTACCTGTTCCATAGTATGCATTAAATTAAGATCTGTTGAATGCACATATTGTAACACATCGATGAAGTACTATAGAATTGTGTACCTGGAACCTATGTAATTTTTGCTGACCAACATCATCCAAATAAATTTAACAATTACAAAAAAGAACAGGGCAAGCTGGGATGGTTCAGCAGGTTAAGCGCTCACTTTGTAGCTCTGGGGACTGAGGATCAAATCCCAGCCCTGGCCCAGGTGGACCCATATGCTGAGCTGGGTGTGCTTCCTATACGGGGAGCCCCCAGTTTGGTTCTCAACCCCTGGTTTGGCCCCTGGCTCAAGGCTCTGAGGGAGCATGCCTCCCAGGCAAGAGGCCCCCGGCCCAGTTTCCGCCCTGTGCAGCAACCCCCACCCACCAGTGTGGAACGAAACCGTGTCAAAAACTGACGATGTACAGCTGTGGAGACTGCTCTGAGCCCTCCCCCTTCTCTCTGTCTCTGTCTATCTCTGTCTACCTCTGCCTCTGTCAAAAACAATAAAATAAATCTTTAAAGTTAATACTAGAATAATTTTGTTTTCTACATTTCCCACAGGAAAAGACAGGAAAAAATATTAATTTGCATTTTCTGCCAGTTTTCCTGGTCAACCATCTTCAGGTGAGTGCTTACTTGAGTACAGTGCCGTAGGGAACTTAAAAATCTGCTCCTCTGAATAGCATTGCATTTATTTCTACTCTCAGATCCTCCTCCCCCAGCAGTGAAGAGTCCATTCTTGCCAGCAGTGAAGTCTAACAATCAAAGAAGCAAGAATTACAGCTCAGGGATGTTCTATGACAGAATGAACAGGGGAAGATGAAGCAACATTAATCATCTGTGCTGGGGGGTTTCTGCTCTCTAAAGTATTTACTGTTCACAAAATGCTTTATGATCTGTGAGTGAATGTACAGAGAAATGCAAAGCAGAACATGCAATTGACTCCTGATAAAGTCATTAGGTATCAAAGCTAGTTTGCTTCTTAAGTATTTGAACACTTTCATAGAAGGTGTGATTGTGACACAAGTTTAAATGCACCATGCCTTTTATGACTAGATCCTGACTTTGAAAACGCTCCACCCAATCCTGACTCTTCTCTGAGGTTTGGAAGGAAAAGAGAGACATAAAGGGATGCTCATTAATATATGACTTTGAAAATATGCATACAATGCAAGTAATATGTTGTGTGTTCCATTTTAAAATACTATTCTACTGAATTTAACACCTAAGTTAATGAGCTAACATAACTGAGGAAGTAGTGACAAAAGAGATATTGTAAAAGGCAGAAATGATGAGTGTCATCATTCACAAATTTCCTGCCAACCATTTGTGCAAATGAAGATTAAGATGATGATGAAAGAAACCGATAGTTGACACTTACTTTATACTATTTTAAGTGTTTTTACACATTCTATCTCATGTAACTTACAACCATTTCTACATCTATCCACATAGATTAGAAAATCATGGTACTCTTCTTAAGAGAAGTGATTTGATTCTCACCTAAGTGGTTTTCTCTTTCTCCTTCACTTTCTTTTTTTCCTTTTCTTTTTTTAATTATAGGAACAAGAGACCAGCCTTACTTTATTTTAACAATATTGCTTCTAAGACTCAGGCATATTTTTCAGGATATTTAAAAATAGAAAATGTGTGCTTTTGTTGAAAGACTATAAGGTTAATTATATCAAACTCTAAGCCAACATTTTTAATAACTATATTTTATTATAACTATACATTTAAGTTAGAATCCCACTACTGTATTTAGTTTAATTGTGTGTTTTGATTCTGAATTGCAATAAAAATGCTGGGCTTGAGCTAAAATTATCACAAAAGTGAGTAAAAAGTTGGCAAAGGAAAAAGGATGAGAACTATCCACTGGGGATCAGGTTCTTAGAAGAATGGACTATTCCACTCCCCGCCCTCACTCCTAACAAGCACAAGGCACCTTCTCCTGCTCTCATTTTTGGCAAAAAGTGTCAATGAGCACAATGGCTATCTGGAAATTATCCCAGAGCATAACAATGTTAGTAGTATAGTATTGACAATTTCAATTCTAGACAAAACAATTTAGCAAAAAAATTTTAGAGTTAGGGTAACATTTTAAAAGCATCATACTAAATAACACACGTATTATTGAACAGTACATGCTTAGGGACTATTATATTGTTGCAGCTCCCATTCCAGTGACCACAATAATTAACTGTTGAATTCTTAGAAGTTATTGAACAGTGCCTCTGGAAGTATAGAGAGCAGATAAATTCTAGGAGAAGATAGATGCTTCCACTGTGTATATGAACTATAAGAAATATAAAAATAGAGAACACGGGATCTGGAGCATGATAATCTGAATTTCAAGAATTCACTCCAACACTTACTAATTGTATGACCTTGAGGAAATGTAATTTGTAAAACAGGGATAAAAATACTGCTTGCCTTTTTTTAAAGATTTATTTATTGTTTTGACAGAGAAAGAGAGAGAGATAGAGTCAGAGACAGAGAGAAAGGGGAGGGCCCAGAACAGTCTCCATAGTTGCACATCATCGGTTTTTTCCACATGGTTTCATTCCACAGGTGGGAGTGGGGCTGCGCAGGGCAGGAACTGGGCCAAGGTCTCACCCCGGTGAGAATTGAACTGGGGGCACTCCCCAGTTCAGCATATGGGTCCACACGGGCCGGGGCTGGGATTCGATCCTCGGTCCCTGGGGCTTCAAAGTGAGCACCTAACTCACTGAGCCATCCTGGCTTCCCCTGCTTGCCTTTTAATAGTGGTATAGTGTTTTAGGAGTAATTGATAAAAACATTTTAAAAGCTTAACGCCATAGGTACCGTAAGTTAATTATATAATGATAAATGCTTTTTGCAAGATTCCAGTTTGTGTTTCCATTTAAATTTTTTTATTTTAAAATCAATTTCCAAGTACTCAATTGTAAAAATCACAAAAGTAAATATGAGGAAAAAAAGAAAAATCATTCATAGTCCTACCATCCTTCTGCCCCTTCAAGTCTTTGCTCAAATATCACTTTCTCAGTGAGGCTTTTAGGATACTGGGCTCAAAAATTGTTGCACCCCCAAGCCCACACACAGACAAACACTGGGTACTTCCTATCTATATCATATCAGAACATGTGACCCACTATTTGTTTATTATCTATCTCCCTCCAGTAGAATCTGAGCTCCAAGAGTTAAGAACTCTTTATCTTTTCCATTGTTATATATCTATCTAGTCCCTGTCCATTGTCAGCATTCATTGAATACTTGTTGAATAAATCAACAAATCCAAACACAAGTATTAACATTTAGATATATTTCTCCTAGTGTTTTTAAAAATTTGATGCAGTGAATTTTGTTATTTTTAACATGAAGGAAAAAGGTAACATTAGGTATGCCAGGCACTGTGCCAAGTTTACATACTTTTTGTTATTTACTCTGTCAACAACCCTGAGAGATATAATCCTTGATTTACAGATGAAAAAACCAGAGGCTCAAAGTGTTAAGTCAGGGGTCTCCAAACTTTTCAGCCTGCGGGCCGCATTAACTATCAAACAGCAGTGTGGGGGCCGACTACACACTCGAGGTCCAAATAAAAAAGAATCAAAACATAGATGTTGTTTTTAATTATTTATTTAATATTATTTTATTCAGATAAAAAGGTCTCCATGGGCCGGATGAGAGGGCCTCGCGGGCTGCATCCAGCCCATGGGCTGTAGTTTGGAGACCCCTGTTATAAGTGATGTGCCCAAGGTCACACCTAGTAAATTGAACCTGGATTCAAATAAAATTGTGTGACTAAAGTTTATGCAATTTCACTGCACTGTGCTTTATAATTGTAGTCTTGCTGTACTTTTATTCATATTCATCTTTTCCCACTTAGCCTTATATCCTAAGTATTTTCTCATGTTATCACATTTCATTTACTATTTTAATGGCAGAAGCTAACTGTATAAATAAGACTCAGACTAGAAAGAACAATAATATGTGTTGGCTGAAGATCACAAATATCTATTATGTGTTCAGTTATGAGCTTTCCTAAAATCCTACTTAATCCACTCCTTGTGCTTTTTTCTAGAAGTCCCTGCTATTCCTATCTACCTACTCACATTTATATTATTTGGGAGTCTCAGACTCAACCTAGCTGCTCAAGTATATTATTTTTGTGGTGGGTTGTTTATGAGAGAACACTGAATTAGCTCACAGGATTTTGTACCTGGACAGGTAAGCCTTGGAAAGGACATAGCTGGACCCTGGCCATTGGGGCTGTTGCTGTCTCCTGCCTATGAATCTCTGCCTGTTAGCATCGTCTTTTCAGACCAGCTTCCTCCAGCAGAGGAGAGAGCTACCTTGGGTACACATCCTTGCAGCTCTCTGACCAAAGAAAAGGGCATGTCTCTCTTCAGCTCAAGCTTGGAAAATATTAGTAAAAAGACAGAGATTGGCCTGGCTGGGGGCTTGTGCCTACCTAGGGATTGATCAGTGTGCCCAGGGGCACGGAGGACAGGAATTGGCTCAGTGTGGGCCATGTACCTTTCCTCTGAAGCACTTCACAATTAATTGTAGACCCCACATGGCTTTAAGGAACATTTCCCAAAATAATGTCTGTTCTGAAAAGACAAAATACTGAATGCCCCACTGAAACCCTGCCTCCTTCCTTAACCACTTGGGGCCTCATTCATTCATTATGAAGAAAGATTCATGGAGCACCTGTCATATGGTAGGCACTGCAAGGTTCTGGAGATGGCTTATTTGTTCAGTCAGTCAACAAATGTTTATTCAGAGCCTCCTATGGGGACACAATAGTGAGGAAGACAGATAGGTCTCTGCTCTCTAGAGCTTATGTCCTATGGGTATAACAGTTGATAAACAAGTAGATAAATGAGAAGAAATGAAGGGGGTGACATAAGAAGAGGATAATGAGTGTAGGCATGGGGAAGGGTGTCTGCTTAGGGGGGTGAAGGCTAGCTCCTCTAAAGAGCTAATAATAGAAAAATTACCTGACCACCTATGTCCCCTTTATGAGTCCCTCATAGGCTTTAGTATAGAGGTTCAGTACATGAAGATCTGCTAAACTGAAAGGGAAACTAGGAAATGGAACGTGTAGCTTAGTGTAAAAATAAAGGAAATTCTTTGAAAACTGAGACCTGCTGGTTAAAGGAGGTCATTCACCCTTAGGAGTTTTGGGAAAAAACAAAGACAAAACCACCATTTAACAGTCATTAAGAAAAAATGTGTGACCATAGGAACTGCAAAGTTCACAAGGCTTCAATACACACTTCAAAACAAGACTCAGAAATTACAATCACATGTGTCATTGCTATACAACTCACTCAAAAACAAATCCATAACAAAAGGGAGAAAAATAAGGGTATTTGTAGTTCACATACCTAAGCACTGAAGAACTTAAAGGCTCCTCTGAAAACCCAATAGGCATATTTACTTCTTTACAATAATCTTTTCCCCCTGAATAAATTTATTTGTTTCTATGAGTAACTTAATTGGGTTCCTAGATTCAATTCCAATGTGTTGTCAGGGTTTCCCCACATCAATAAACAATTCTCACACACTAGCAGGGTACCCAAGAATTTAACGAGGGAAGCTGAGATGACTTAATGGGTTAAGCACTAGCTTTGCATCCCCAGGGACCAAGGATCACATCTCAGCCCCAGCCTGTGCAGACCCACGTGCTGAACTGGGGTGAGCTTCCCAAGCAGGAGGCTGCCAGCCCAGTTCCCTCCCTTTGCGTTCCCTGCCCACCTGTGTGGAACGAAACCATGTTGAAAACTGATGATGTACAACTACGGAGACTGCTCTGGTCCTTCCCCCTTCTCTCTGTCTCTCTCTGTCTCTGTCAGAAACAATAAAATAAATCTTTAAAAAAAAGAATTTAACTCAATTCTGACACTATCTACCTGGAGATAGCATCAGATTCCACAGGTTAAGAATTCAGTTCCACAAGACTGCCTTTGCACACACACACACATTCACATGCACACACGTACACATACACTTCAGGCACCAGCCACAAGCCCAAGCTATTACATGTGCTTCTAACCGACTGCCTACAGATTGCAGGTTCCAATTGCAAGTCACTTTCAAATCTTCAAAGATAACTACCTTGTTCTCTTTATGTCTGTTCTTCTTCAGGCTAAGGACCTCTATTCCTTTAAATGTTCCTCATATGATAAAGTGAGTCCCTTTGTGGGTTACCTCTGTAGCGTCCATGGGCTCTCTTCTCCCAGTAATCCTAATACCCAAATGGGGCCTCTTCCGGTTCTGGAGAAGCTGGCTCCATCCCTGCCCTAAGGAGGGGACACATGCCCAGGGCTCACATTTCATTCTCCTGGCAACAGCATTAGCATCTGGGGTGGGCAAGCCAGTCCAATCAGAGAAATCTCAGGACTTCAGCACCCTGGTTCTAAGGTGTGGGGTGGGGATGAGGATGCATGGAGCTTTGGGAATTGTTGACTTTTGTCTTGGACCATGAAGAGAAGACTTTACCTGAAAATGTTGCCAATATCCAAAACGCAGGTAGAGTGATGGAGAGATAACCTGGGTACTGGTTGCTGCATGTGAGCCCTCAGAAAAGCCTTGTCTAAGGCAATTCTACTTCAGACTTACATGGGGTTTCAATTACATGAGTCAATAAATTCTCTTTGTTGCTTAACCCAGTTTTATTCTAGAGTTTTGTTACTTGCATCTAAAAATACCCTGATACCTGTGAGATGGCTCTTTCCTATGGTTGCCTTACTTTGGACAAACTCGTTTGCCAACGACCCTCTTCCCAAGCGTCCAGAACAAAACCTACTGTTATAGGTGGAGGCTGCCCAGTGTACCCGTAAGCCTGGGGGCAGTGTTGTAAGGTCTGAACCTGAGGCTACATTGGGATTTTGAGCATCCCAATAAAAGTTGCATTAACTGGGTAGTGGGACTGGGGTCATAAGTTGCCAGGCTCCAGAGTCCATGCTTTATATTGCTATGCCATACTGCCTCTTGAATGCTATGTTATTCTTTGCTGCACACCCATCTGTTGCTACATCCTAACGTGCTACATTGATTACTTCATATCCTATTTGACACCATCCTCTCTAGATCTGATTCCTCATATTGCTGTGTTTCTGAAATCTTTTTTTAAAAAGTATATATGTATATGTATAATGCACATGTAAATATATAATTTAAAAAAATAGTGTGTGTGTGTGTGTGTGTGTGTGTGTGTGTGTGTGTGTGTGTATACAGTCCTTCCTGTTGCCTCCATATATACCAATACATATGAACAAAACCCTGCTCCTATGGGCTGTCGGTCAGGACAGGAACTTTGTTATATTGAATGAGACAGCATGATGACAGCTGTTAAAATAGGATTATGCCTATACTTAATCCTTTTCCAAAAAGGAAATATTTAGTTTCAGGGAGGTATTTAGTAGTTACAGCAAGAACCATTAGAAAAGAATGAGGGACGTGCATTGACCTCCTGTTAGGAAGTGACGCTATGTCACGGCAGCTGCTCCTACATGAGGCTCCAGGTGGCGGAGCCTGACGACCACAGAGGTCGGGTCTGCACGGGACTGGACTGAGCTGATCTGACCTTTGTTTCCCAAGGACTGTTTGTAAACTGCTTTTAAATTCTCAGGAGGGTTTCCATGTTATTTTCTCTTTTAAAAAAATCTAATGTTTCTTTAAAAATATAGATTAAAACTCACGTAATTCCAAAGCCTACCTGTACAAAAATTACACAGTGAAAAGTCTCTTTTACGCCTAAAACCCCAACGCTTGGATTCCCTCCTGGGAGGCAATTATGCCTTCTTTATTTATCCTCCCAGAGATATTATCATTTTTTCACTGTCATATTTTTTCTCCCTGGAGATGTGTATTGAAACTTTTCATCTTGTTTTGCCATGCTTTCCTCTTTCCTATGTCTTCTAAAGAAGACAAGGTTGACCTCCCCTGAGGACTGTCTTCCAAAGGCCATCTTGCCGTTGGTTGATACTGGTTTTATCCTGTTTGCAACTCCAGTTTCTGCTCTTAGCTAGGAATAAGTTTGTATGTGACAGCCGGTGGTCGCAGTCACCTTCCAAAGAATGACGAATGGGACCAAGAGGAACCACCGTTCCCTAATATTAATTGCAAGATTTTTGCGAGCTCAAAATCCTAAGAACTGACAGTTGCCTCCAACTGTTACCAGCTGTTAATTTGGCTGAGGTGGTAACCATCTGCCTCCCCTTCAGCAAACAATCAGGGAAGCAACTGGCTCACTATATATCTTCCTTTACAGCCTCTGTGACACTCGGTTCTGAATTTCTCAGGCCTACAAATAATATCCCAAACCCATTCCAGAGTCCTCACATCTGTCACTAGCCATGTGGCCTTGCAGGAAATATGTGGCTTTGGCCCTGGGTTCCATCTGTGCAATGAGGGAACTAGGCACAATGATCCCTCTGCTTCCAGCCCTAAAAATTCCATAAGAAAGGGGTCAGTTGTGAAATGGTGGCTGTCATTCCAGTCCTTTTCTCCTCCCCCAAAAGCACCTGAAACTGGACGTTGTGAAGAGTCTGACCATGATCTAGAAGCAATACCCAATGTGTCCCTGAGCGGTTCTAGAGCCACTGTTAAGGGGTTTCGGCCCTTTGCTGCCTTTGTCCTAAAGAGTTTAAGAATTGCGTGCCGCCTAGCTGCAAAAAATTATTTCCATTTATTATCTAATTGTTACCAATCAATGTCACCCCAATAAATTTAACAATAAAAAAATTATTGGGGAAGCCGGGATGGCTCAGTGGGTTAAGCGCTCACTTTGTAGCACCGGGGACCGAGGATCGAATCCCGGCCCCGGCCCGTGCGGAACCATGTGCTGAACTGGGGAGCTCCCCCAATTCAGTTCTCTCTCTGTCTCTGTATCTCTCTCTCTCTCTCTCTGTCAAAAAATTAATAAAATAAAATACAAAATTAAAAATTATTTCCTAATGCCACATGCTGACAAGTAATATTTTTATCACTTAAGTTATGAAAACAGCATTAATTTTTTAAATTGAAAAAAGGCAATTCCGTTTTTAAACTTCACCTGTTTATATCCAGTTAACCAATGATTTCACCCAGTTTGAGTGTTATTTTGAGTCATCAGAGTGATTAGAGTGGCTGTTTTGAGATGTGCTGGGTGAGTGAGATGCATCTCCCTGGAAAGACCAACCTGGAGGCAGTGATAAGACTTTGCAAGTGACAGTACAATGGGGTGCCATCTTCTGTGTTCTGAAACTCAATTTTCTCAAAGTAGTCTGAGGTGTCAGGCTTTCAGGATCCAGTTACACAAATCAAACTCCCAAGAGATGGATACTATAACTAAATTGACAGTTCATCTATTTGCCATGGAAAACTTCTCCATAACCGGAATACTCAGATGCATGGTATAGGCACCACCTCCCTGAATCAAGGTGCCTGGGGAAAACTTTTTATCAGAAGATTTGATCAGCATGGAATTAGCAAAAGATAACATATCCTGGCCCTGCTGTAGGAAAAGAGGAACAATTCCTACTTCACAAGACAGATTCCTGGAATAGTAGTGTTGTATATTTGGTTCATTTATTCATTCAGCAAACATTTATCTAGCCCACCAGTAGGTTTACTAAATTTATTAAAACTTAAGTTTCCTGGCTCCTCTCAAGACTGTGGGATGGGCCTTCATAATCGATTCACACATTTATATGCTTTTGTAAAATTTGCAAAACTAGGTATTTTAACTGTAATCAGTTAAACCTCTCATCTCTTTGTGCTCATAGTTCTTCTCAGACACACTTCCTCTTGAGTTAGGTGGTACTGGAATTGTCACAGGTATTTTTGGGATCTGGCCAAGGAGGAGTCAACTTAGGGGTATATTTTGTTTGCGTTTAGTGACTCTCAGTCACTTCTGTAAATAGTTAAGTCATTGCTGGCTTCCCTGCGTTAGAATAGAATCACTTCTGGGAATGCTTTTACCGAACACCGAATCAACTTGCCCAGCAAAGAGACATTGGAAGGTGTTGGGCCAGAACTCATATTACAATATGAATATGTCATTTGCATCAAAAGTATGTAGAGACCGGAAGAGAAAGAAGTCTTGAAATATACAGTCAGAAGCCAGTCCATAGAAAATTCTTCCAATCTTCACACACACGAAAATTTCAGTAGAAAATTTAGTTATCTTTAATGCCTATTCAAAATGAAAGTTTTTCCCCTCAGGAACATACTTAATTATGCAGTACATATAGTGATAAACATCACACTCTTTTTTTTTTTTTATGGAAATAGGACAAAATAGAACATATCATAACCCATGTGTTTGTAGGTTTTATACATCTGTGTGGGAATTTGAGTATTTTATGCATCTCAATTATCAATATTAACAAAATTGTTGATCAAGTAAGCTAGAAGAATAAATTATCTTCCTATTCTCACTATATAAAATGATAAGGTAAAATTGTTTTCATAAAGAGATTATCCAAATTTTAAAATGTAGGAAAAATAGCATTATGAAAATGTTTTAGGCAGTAAATTAATAAAAATATCATGTTGTTTTTTTTAATCAAGATTTTGTGAGTGTATGGAATTAGTCAGCTTTTAAAAATTTACCAAAAGGGAAGGAACACTGACTCTGGGTGGCAAATGTACAGCGCAACACATAGATGATGTATTGTAGAATTGTGCACCTGAAATCTATTTTACTAACTTATGTCATCTCAATACATTTAATTTAAAAGTTATTTTAAATAAAAATATTTGCTGGGTAAGCTGGGATGGCTCAGTGGGTTAAGCGCTCGCTTTGCAGCCCTGGAGACTAAGGATCAAATCCCAGGCCCGGCCCAGGCGGACTATATGCTGAACTGGGGTGTGGCCCCCGGTTCAGTTCTTGCTGGGACCTATGCAGGTGGCTCCTGGCCCAGTTCCTGCCCTGCACAGCCTGGCGACCACCTGTGGAGTGAAACTATGAAAAACTAACGCTGTCAGCTATGGAAACTGCTCTGGGCCCTCCCCCTTCTCTCTGTGTCTGTCTGTGTGTCTCTCTCTCTGTCAGAAAACAATAAAAATAAATCTTAAAAATATATATATTTACTAAGAAGAAACCCTAAAAATAAATAAATAAATTTAACTTTAAAAATATATTTGTGGTGATTCATTTGCTCATTTAAAATAAAAAAAATTGCTTTTGAACCTCATTTGGTCTATATAGTGCTGTCTTCCTTTCTTTAAAATGTTTCAGGCTCCACAAAACTTGAAGCAGCCCCTGATTGACCAACTGCTGTTTGCCTAACTATGTAGTAGATTATAGGGATATAGAGATAAGCAAAACACAAATTGCCATTAACAAGTTTATATTCTGGTTGAGGAAACAAACAATTAAACCAATAAAGGTTGTACATCGTTGTTCTTTCTATGTAGAGTAAATATGATCCTTATAGAGGAAGTGTGAATCTCAGTCCACACACTCAGAAATATAACAAGTATCAATTTATTTTCTTTATATCAACCTAATTACAGCTTACCGGTAATTAGTGTGACATGCCAGTTGGTGCTATTTTCTTGCCACAGCTGTCCAGATAGAGAGGCTTACCAGGTGCCTAGAAAACAGCGAAGTCGCTCTCCTCTTGCCTGTCAGTCACCACAGCTGTTCTTATGGACCCAGCCTGTGGCCCATTCTGCTTCCACACACCCAGCACTCAAGTACAGGAATACTTGAGGGGCTAGGACCCTGGTGCTAAGATCCTGCCTCAGTAGATACAACGGGCAACCCGCCCCTGATGATACTTCCCTGGGCACTGCTGCGAAACTGAGGGTCCATGTGGCTCCTCCTTTCTTGGTCCACTTTGCCCTCTTTCTTTTCCTCCCGGACACCCTGCACATTCTCTTCAAGGCACTTGAGATTTCCACAACGTCCAGGAGAAGGTTTTGACTTCACACTACCAGGTAAATTCTGTCTGGCAAAAATCTCCAGGATAAGCAAACCTGAAAGAAGAGCCTGGCAATCTGCTCAAAATGACAAGAGGTGAAAAATATCACAAAAACAAATGAACATGAATTGAATACGGTGTCAAGGGAGGAGTGAGGCACAAAATAGAAAAAAGAAAGTTGTGTGTGCATGGGGAGTGTGGATTTGATAGACACTGACAAATTCTTGCTTATATTGTTCCTTTTAGAGAAGCTGAACAGATCTTTCCTTTTCCAAGGTCGTCTTTTTGCAAAATCCACAATTGGTTAGCTTAGGCTTTGTTAGTTACAATGAAATTCCAGTTATGCCTCTCCTCATCTGATTGAATGTGATGGCTTTTTTGAACACTTGACAAAGTCTTTATCAAATATTGAGTAGATTGAAAAGAATGCGATATTATAGATATATGGGGGATGCCAGGATAGCTCAACAGATTGAGAACTTGCCTTGCAACCACTAGGTTCAGGGATGGATTCCAGCCCAGCCCTGCAAACCCACATGCTGAAATGGGATACAACTATTAGCTGACAAGATGGCAGTGAAGGTTCTCACCTCCCATGCTGGAGGCCCCCAGTTTGGTTCCGCCCAGCATGGCCCCATATCCACCTGTGTGGAAACTATGTCAAAACTAATGATGTACAACTGTGGAGTCTGCTCTAGACACCCCCACACACACACCACACACACACACACACACACACACACACACCCCATCATCACCACCCTCTCTCTCTCTCTCACCTTCTTTCAAACAATATATTAAAACAAACAAACAAACAAACCTGTGACCCTCTCCCTTCACAATGCCTTTCATTTCCCTTCTCCCTCAGAGGGAAGGACTATCCTGAATTTTGTAAATAGCATTCATTTGCTTTTCTTTATAGCTTGATCACATGTGTTGGTTTATATTGTTTAGTTTTATATGTGTTTGATCTTTATGTAAATAGCATCATCTAGTGACTTGCTCTTTTGCTAAACTTTGTTCCTAAAATTCATATTTGTAATTCATTGATTTTCACCACTTGTATGCTATTTCCTTGTTTGAAATACACATACCACTATTTATTTACCCATTTTACTGCTGATACACAAGGGCTGTCCAGAAAAATCCAGCCATAAAATACCTCTATTTTTCATAGTAGATAACTGGATACTTTTCAGACAGCGCTCAGATTCTGTATAATATTAAGGTTGTTTTGGCTTTGGATGCTACATTGATCATTTTTGTATGAGTTTCCTGGTACACACATTTGAGTTTCCTAAGGTATTTATCTGATAGTAAAATAGGTAGGTTACAGGCTACGGGCCTCTTCAACTTTGTTAGATAATACTAATAGTTTTTAATTTTTTTTTTTTTGTACCAATGTACACGGTTATCAGTTGTACTTGAGAGTATCTTCCCCATTGTTCAGTATACTTATCAGCACTTGGTATTGTCAGGTTTTTTAGTTTTAGCACAAATGGTTATGCAGTGGTATCACATTATAATCTTAATTTGCATTTTCCTGATTACTAATGAGAGGGGGCATCTTTTCATATGTTTATTGAGTATTTGGGTTTCTCCTATGAACATTAAGGACACGTTTACTTCATTTTTCTATTGAGCTGTGTGTTTCTTATTTGCTTTATAGGAGTTACTTTATACCTAATTATAAAGTATTTGCCAATTATGTTTTACAAATATCTCCTCCATGTTTGTGTCTTGTCTTTAATGAAGTGAAATATATTATGTTCTATTTAATGTAGTTACATATATTAATCTACTTCTTTGAGGATTATGCTTTTTAATCTTGTTCAAGAAATTCATCTCTACCCTGAAATCATGAAATTATTATCCTGCATTATCTTCTAAAGGGTTTATAGTTTTTGCCTTATACTTTCATATATTTAATCCATTTAGAATTGATTTGACAGTATGATATATGATTAGAGATCCAAATTAGTTATTTCACTATAAATAAACCATTGTCCCAGTGCCACTTGTTGATCCTTTCCCCATGGCCTGTGCTGATAGTACAGGCCTAATTCAACTTTTTATATCTCTGTGGGTCTGTTTATTGGTTGTTTTGGCTATGTTTGAACTAACACCACACTCTTAATTACTACAGCTTTATGTTAAGTCTCAATATATTATAAGGTAACTACCGCCTTCAAGTCACCCCAACCTTGCTTTTCTTCAAGCTATTCTTGGTCTCTTTTTTCACATATGTATTTCAGATTAGCCTATCAAATTTCAAAAATAAACAAAAAGGAAAAACAAACAAAAAAATAAACCTATGTTGTAATTTTGATTAAAATTTCATTGAATTTATAGAACTTACATGCTTATGAAATTTAGACTTCCAAAACAAAATGGTATACCTTTACACTTATATAGTTCATTTTTACTAACTTCAGTAAACTTAGAAACAATTTTTTGATATTTGTCAAATACTTCTTTTGTTACATTAATTCCTATAAGCCTTATTTTTTGTTATTGTAAAAGATGACTTTAAAATTTTTATATTTTCTACCCTCATTGACATAGTAATACCAGTTTTAACCTATCAACCTTGTTAAACACTCTTATTAACTAATTAATTATTAATTTTATTTGTATATTCTTTATAACATTTACTGGTTAGTTTATGTCCAATTTTTATATTTTATTTTCCTTCTTTTCTTATCTATTGTTCTGCTCAGGATCTCCTGTATGATGTTAAATAGAGCTAGTGATAGAGGCACCTGTGTTCTTGTCCTGATCTTAAAAAGAATGCTTTCAGTATTTTACCATTAAATATGATGATTGCTGTAGGTTTTTTGTAGGTATCATATTAGGTGTTAATTGCTGTGTAATAGACCATCCCAAAACATAATGGCTTAAAACAATAACCATTTTATTATTTTTCATAATTCTATGGGTTGGCTGTAGTTTGTCTCTGTTGTAGGTAGTATCAGCAGGGCTGACTGCAGTTTGGACAGGAGAATCCAAGATGGCCTCACTATAGCTGAAATGGCTGGAATCCTGGAGCTTGTCTCTCTTTATGGTCTTACTGCTTCCAGGACCTCTCTCTCAGGCTGGTCTGTCCAGCTGGAGAGCATATAATCTCAGGGCTTCCAAGTAGATAAAAGAGGAAGCCACAGGCCACTAGAAGCTTGGACTCAAAACCCTACAACATAATTTCCGTTGCATTCTGTTGGTCAAAACAAGTCAATAGGAAAGCCCAGTTTCATGGGAGAGGAAAATAGAGTCAATTTCTTGATGGGAGAAGCAACAAAATATGATGTGGCCATGTTTTCCCAACCTACCATGTAACCCATCTTTTCTTAATTTTCTAAGAATTGTGGTCATGAATGGACATTGAATTTTAGCCATATCTTTTTCTTCATCTTTTAGAATAATCATGATTATTCTTTCATCTATTAAGGTAATGAATTTTATTAATCAATTTTCTAATTAAACCATCTATATTTCAGGGATAAATCCAACCTGCTAGATTCAATTATAAATATTTTGTGTTGTATTTTTGCCTTTATATCCATAATTAAGGGTTCTAATTTTTGGTTTTTTGTTCCGTCCTTACTAGTTTTGATTCCACAATTATGCTATGTAAATAGTATAAATTAGGGAATATTCTCTCTGTTGCTATAATCTAGAATAAGTTTTTAAAGACTGAAATGTTGTATTCCTTGAATGTTGGTGGAAATAGTAGCAAAACCAGGATGGGTACTGGTGGGGGTAAATGTTTTGGCCTGGTTCTAGGGAAATTTTTAAACTACTTTTCAATTTTTTTTCAATTTTTAATACTATATTCAGTTTTAAAAAATATCTCCTTGAGAATTTTTTATAAAGTTACATTTTTCTAAGAATTTTTTTAATTTCACCTAAGTTTTTAATTTAATTGACATATAATTGTTCACAGTGTTATTTACCTTTTAATATCTTAACATCTATAACATGGCCCCTTTTTATTAATAATATTATTTATTAATAATCATTCTCCCTTTTCTTTTCTTTTTTTTTTAAGATTTATTTTATTGTTTGAGAGAAGGTGAGAGAGAGAGAGAAGGGGTTGGGCTCAGAGCTGTCTCCATAGTTGTACATTAGTTGTGACATGGTTTCATTCCACACAGGTGGATATGGGGCTGAACTGGGCTGGGCAGGGATCAAATTGGGGACCTCCCACCTGGGAGGCCAAATCTTCACTGCTGAGCCATCCTGGCAGTTACCAGTTGTACCACAGTTAAGCCTGTGGGTTTGCATGGGCCGGTGCTGGGAATCGATCCCCAGACCTTGTGATTGCGAGGCAAGTGCTCAACTGCTGAGCTATCCTGGCATCCCTTCATTCTTTCTCTTCTTAATCAGCCTACCAGAATTTTGCCAATTTGATTCATTTCTTCAAAAAGCCAACTTTGACTTTGTTGATTTAATGTAATGTATTTTTTCCATTGTTTTCTGCTCTCAAATGAATTATTTTCTTTTTCCACGCATTTTGGATTTCTGCTGTTTAAGGCAGGTATTCAGCTCACTACCTTTCCTTTTTTCTTTTCCCTGAGTATAGCTGCAGTATATTCATTATGATTCAATTAAAATATGTTTAATTTTGGTGTTACTCTTTAATCCTGAGTTATTTCAAAGTGTGTTTCTTAATTTCCAAATATGTGAGAGTTTTCTAATAATTGTGAACAGTTGCTGATAATTTAGTTAGACTGTACAAAGAGAACAAGACCTGTATAATCCAGGGAGTATAATATGTTTATATATATTAATTACATCTATATTTGGCTTTTGTCCTACCATCTTATTTTGTGTTATTTGTTCTATTTTATTTTTCTCTTTTGGTGTTCTGTTTTCCTGCCTTCTTTTGGATTGTTGAATATATTTTTCTTGCTCCATTTGTCATTCTGTATAATAATTTGAAAATTATATACCCTATTGCCTTTCTTTTCATGAGCATACAAGAAACTTAGGCCTGCATGCTTAACTTGTCAAAATCTAACATCAATACCTTTACTTTCCTTGAAAATAACATAAGAATCTTTGAATACTCTATTTCTAATCATTCCTTGACTTAAAAGCTATTGCTGATTTTTAACCTAACAAGGTATTATTATTGTTTTATATAGTTTAGATTTATTCATGTTTACTCACATATTTACCACTTTTTTTTCCCCTCCTTTTCTCTTCCTGTGTCTCAGACTTTCCATTGGGGATTATGTTACTTCTGCTTGAAGGCTATTCTTTAGAATTTCCTTCAATAAGGTGGCAAACTCTCTCAATTCTTAGAAGATGCTTTTATACAATTTTAAGTTCATTATTTTCTCTCAACCCATTAAAGATATTATTTTACAACATTCTGACTTCTACTTTTACTGTTAAGTCTAATTTTCATTCCACTGAAGATCATATATTCTTTTCTCTCCATTTTCTTTTAAGATCTTCTATTTCACTTTGCAGTTCTGCAGTCACAATATATGTCTAAGTATGCTGGGGTTTGTTTTGTTTTGTTTTGCTTTCTTTTACTTTGCTTAGAACTTAAAAACTCACACCACACGATAGCCAAGAATTGAAATTGGAAAGATTGTCAGGGACTAGATTATGAAAAGTTTTGTAAGTTATACTAAGGAGTTGGGATTTTATTCTCTAGAGCAGTAATCTTCAAATTTTGTAGCTAAGAATTTTGAAATCCATGTGTGTTTTCTTGCACATACTTAAGTTGACGTGTACAATTTTCATTGTAAGGTTAAATAAGTTATTTTTTGCTAATTCGAATACACAAAATAGTTTATAAACTAAGATTAAGTGAGTATCGACTGATATTGGAATCTGTTTTATGATATGCTTTGAATATATCCTATTTTCTATATATTTGGAATGATTACATGCCATTTTAAATATATTCCTGTCCTTACCAAATAAAGCATGCCAATTTTAAAATGAATCACATATTTTACCTGTCAGTTTTATTGAATGTCTCAAAATTTTTTACTTTAAAACTTAACAGTTTCATGTAAAAGAATAAGAATTACTTACCTGTATTGCTTCAGATGTTTTGAATTTGAAACATTCCAGTATGAGACCAACACTGTTTCTAACTTCAAGCTTCACTCTTAACAGAAATATGCATAAGACACAAAAAGGCAAGAAGGCCCAAGGTGCTTTGATTACCAGTAATCATTAAGTAGACTTCCCTGAAAACAATTGTTGCTCCAGGTAGTGCAATCAGTAGCACAATTCTACAGTGTCACATGGTTCTAGTTTCTGTTTCCCCCACCTCTTCCTCCTCATTTTCCCTCCTCTCTTTCCCTATCCCCTCCCGCTCTTGCCTACATGCAAGCAGACCTGGATATCTACAGTTACTTTTCTGAGAGGTATTCATGCCGACATAGAAACTTTTGCCCACAAGCATGTATCTGCTTCAAAGGGAGAGGGAGTGAGGGCCCTTTTCTCAGGGCAAAAGTGATTGGCTGTGAAGTCCAGTTGTAACTCTACTATTTCATTTGAAGGTAAGTTCTGATGACCTGGTGGAGAGTCCCTCTCTGTTCTTTACTTGTGGTATTAAACAGGAAATGGGCACAAGTCGGGACAGAGATTTTTCCATAAGGAGTACATGTACACATTACATGATCTTTTAGAGAAATGTACAGACAGATTTTGGTGTGTTTCACTAGAAAATACTAAGAGTTTCTATTAGTTATTTCCATTTTTTCCCTCCAAAAAGGGCAATATGGGGAAAATGTCATGGTAACTTTAGATCTATAGGGAAGAATTTAGCCAAAGGCATCCTAGGACAGGATCTAATAGATATTTTATGGTTCAGTGTTCATTATCATCAGCTATAGGTTGTGTACTTGATAATATACTAAACATTAAGCAATTAAGGGAGGTATAGAATAGGGATTAACAGCATGAGCACAAGTGCTAGGCTTCCTGGGTTCAAATCCCAGTTTTATCCCTCATTAGCTGTATGAACTTGGGTAATTCTCAAAACCTCTCCATGCTTCAGTTTTCTCATCAGAAGTAGAGGAACAAAATGTTATTGTTTACCTTGGACGATTATTTTAAGGATGAAATTAATGCCCCAGTTTCCTCACCTGTAAAATGGTCTCTTTCTCACAGGATAGTTGTGGGGATTCATTGAGTTATAAGGGTACTGTGCTTAGCACAGGGCTTAGCTCATTGTATGACTTCAATAAGTGTATTTTATTTAACAAGTAAGGAAATAAATCTGCCTTAACAATACAAAATTAAATACTCATTTTATGTTCAAACACCACATTACAGCTGGGAATTTGAGGGGTTAACACACTGTATTGATAGTGAATATGCTGAAAGAAAAATTGGCTGGACAGTAAGAAAAATTTTGAAGAGAAAATTCCCTTGACACCCTTGTATTTCATTGCACTAATCACCAATTGAATGTAGTGGGAAATGACAGTGAAGACAAACAAAGACTTAAATGATTTTCTAATTTTTAAGTAGAGCATTTTGATTTTAGATCTCTGTTCAGTACTATTATGGAAATGTAATGGTAATGCAGTTTCTAAATTTTATCTTATATTAGTTCTCTGATTAAGCACTAACTTGCTGAGTACACATGCTATGGAAAGACACTAAATTGTTTATTAGATTCTAATTTGTTTTATCATGTAACATGACCAGGGTTACATGTTCTAGGTTCTAAATGACATTTAGCTAGTTTTATATAATATTAAAACATCAGATAAAAAATAAAGGAAGGAGTCAGTCAATTATTCATATTTTCCATAAAACACCAAAACAGAGTATTTAAAAACACCTATAGGATCGACAGGATTTTTTCACTTTTAAGTTAGACATTTATCATAATCTTGAAAATATGCACTAAGTAGACAGACATTAAAGCTAGGTCTATTTCTTATATTTAGTTATCCAATGTAAGCTATTTTTTTTGTCTCATTAATTTCCATAATTTCTAAGCTAGAGATAACTCTGGACATTATAGTGGACACCTATAGTTTTTGATTGCCCAGAGTCACTCTTTATTTGGAGAACTGTCCCTCTGCACTTCATCAGAGCTTGGTAGGGTTATTAATCACAGTAGTCTGCCACCTGCTCTCTCCCTATCATGGTGACAAGTAAATAAACTAGACCTGGCTAATCAAAGTAATCCAACTCTCCAGGTAAAGTGGTTGGTCAGGAGAAGACACACAGTCTAAGATGAACCAAAGTCCTTTCCTGGGACTTGCAGCTGTAAGTATAGTAGAAACTTGCTCTCATTTCTAGAACCTACGGGGCTGGAAGGAGGTACAGCTGGACTGCTATCTTCTCATCTGTAGAGAGAAATTAGGTCCACACTCCAACAGAGAAAGATCTGGGAGATGGAAAGAAGGGGCCTGTTAATCCTTGGTCCCCTACATTTAGTTCCAGTCTGACATTGTGTCCTTACACCCCAACACATGTGGGTGTGTTTTAAAGAGTATTTGAGTTGTGTTTATGGCACTTAGCAACTGACAGAATCCTGATGAGTATGGACATGTTTCTAATTTTTTGTGGATGCAACCATTCACCACTATATTACAGTGAAGTACATTCAAACAGCCGTCCAGGCAGTATAGCAAAGCAGTTGAGAGCCTAGGCTCTGTAGTCAAACTGTCTGCTTGCCTGCAGACTATCCGGCGTATAAGACGACCGGGCGTATAAAACGACCCCCTAATTTTACAGTTAAAACATAGGTTTAGGCCTATATTCGCTGTATAAGACTACATCCTCGGAAGTGGGGGGTAGTCTTATACAGCGAATATAGGCCTAAACCTATGTTTTAACTGTAAAATTAGGGGGTCGTCTTATACGCCCGGTTGTCTTATACGCCGCAAAATACAGTAAACATCATCTTTAGCTGAGAAGGGCTGCCCCTCTACAGGGGACATGTGCTCCCCAGTTGCCACAGAAAGGACCTCTATCACCATGAACCAGGGCTGATTGCCATTTATCATCACACAGACACTACCATTTTTTTTTTTTTAAAGAAGGGCATCATGAGAAATGTCAATCATTTCTAGTTTCTCTATACCAAGACTAGGAAGAGAAAATAGAATGGGAGAACCAAGAAAAACAGGAGCTATACTTTTTCTCTGTGGATGGAAAAAACATTCCTATAGGTTGTGCTTATGAAGAAAAAATACAGACTAAGCCACCATTGTAAATCTACCCTTTTGTTCACTTTCATCACCTACTTGGGCATTTGCCACCTTGGTTCAGTGCCTGCTCACCCTAGAATATCTTCTCCAACACTACTTGAATATTTTCACTTGTCTATTGTGCTGCCTGAAATGATTCATTTAGGTTAAGTATTCCACACTAACAATACAGACCCCTTTGGGAAGGTCAGTGTGAGAGCACAGGCATCAGTGTCAGACTGCATGGATTCAAAGCCCAGCTCCATCACTGACTATAACATAGTGACCTTGGGCAAGTCATTTAACCTCTCTGTGTCTCAGCTTTCTCGTCTGGAATACAAATAATAAGAGCACCTCCCTCTCAGCATTGTTGAGGATCTAAAGAGTTGAGGCATGCTTAAAATAGTGTCAGACACACAGGAAAGCACTGTATGTGTCAGCTCTTGTTACACTTAGGCATTCATTCATCATTTAAATCAGATTTCCTTCTCCCTAAGCTAGCTAAGGAACGCTTCACTGAGGAAGTGGAAGTTTGATGGGAGTACTAGGTGGGGATTTGGGGACCAGAGGAGTTGCAAATAGGGATTGGAGGTGGGAGAGGAGTCGGGAAAGAGAAGGGTGGGAATGAAAAGAATAAAGTTGAGGGCTCTGCAGTGAAGTAAGCCTGGATTGAATGCTACAGACAGAGTCTTTGGGCTCCTAGAATAAAGGATATTGGAAAATGGAAGAGAGGAAAAGGAAAGGAAGTGAGAGGGGGCCAAAGTAAATAACACATTTCAAAGCCTTGTCTAGTGTTGACTCGCATCCAGAAAAGGGGGAAGAAATTATTTTTGCTCCTTCTTACTTTTGGACTAGTATCATAATTTAACTACATTACGAATGAAACAGAGTGCTGCAAACAAACCTGAGATCCCAGCCATCATTTATAATTTTACAACAGGAAATATTTTCTGAGTTCTAAATAACAGGCTTCAGTGATCTTTTGGAACAGGATCCATTTGTAAGTTGGGGCCTGCCTGATTCCTGGGGTGGGTGGCAGTGAGGGCATCAGCCAGGCAGGTCAGGTAGAGAGCCAGTGTTTCACAATAGAAGAAACGGGAGCTTACAGTGCTTGAGTTGTCTGGACTAGTTGAACTGGAGCTCACATTCCCAGGTCTACATTTCCAGCAGAGGCTGGATGACCACCTGCCCTTATTTATTGAGCAGAAGGTGGAAGCTGGGAAGAAAATTGGGAGACCCTCAAGTCTCCTCCAAATCCAGGCTTCTATGATTCTACACTGCCTGATTTTATGAACCATTGTTAACCAAAAAACATGCCTTTAATAAACATTTTAGATGAAACCAGTTGTTCAGAAAGCCACTATAATGTTGTCTGTTTAGGAGGCAGTAAGTAGAGTGATTAAGACCATAAGCCTGGGGAGCAAGACTGCCTCAGATCCCATCCTGGAGCTTCTATTTCCTATCTGTGTGACCTTGAACTAGCTACTTAAGTTTAGTACCTACCCTGTAGGGCTGCTGTGAGGGTTAAATGATTAAATACATCTGAAGTGCTTAGAAAGCACCTGGTCTATGGGAAGCACTTTGTCAATATTAGTCAATATTGTGCGCAGAATCGTGAATGAATTCCAAGATGAGATTGAAGGTATGGTTCCCACTTTCAAGAAATTTACAGACTGTCTGGGAAGAGAAAACAGGGGCTTGTGATATGTGTTAGGACCAGGTACACATAAACACATCCTGGGGTACAGTAGGTATTAGGATTAGTCCTTTTTGGGTTTTGCAGGATGAGAAATTTAATCAAGCTATCTAGAGGCTGAGGAGACCCCACTTAAATGAGCAACAGATGAATCAGAATGAGAATTTATTAACTCCCCTAGCTAGACCACAGGACTAATCGTCTACACAGCCCCTGAATCTTCTCTCTCCATTCCCCCCCACCCCACCCCACCCCATTATTCCTGGCAGAGAGATTCATTTTGGAAATAAATTACAGATCAAGAGAATGATTGATGTGAGTCATTGATATTTTCCACTCTAAGAATAGTTCTATTTTAACTACCCTTCTGCATCTGGACAATTACTTTTCTATACTCTGCATTTTTCCCCCCATTATAACACTTTCCTTTTTCATTTGAACAGAATTTTTTATAATTTCCAAGCATATAGCTCATTTCAAATTGGTTAAATTTTTAAGTTTCTTTCTGATGACATTGAGGGAGAAAATTCAGTTCCTATCAGAAAATTTAGGTACTAAATCCCACTATAGGATGAGTTACACTGGAAGGCTTTCTGTAGAAAACAAATACTAACATAGTAGTTGCATTATTTCTTTTTTTTTTTTAAGATTTATTTTGACTGTTTTGTTTGTTTTTTGACAGAGAGAGAGACAAACAGAGACAGAGAGAAGCGGGAGGGCCCAGAGCAGTCTCCATAGTTGACAGCATTAGTTTTCCATACAGTTTCACTCCACAGGTGGGCACAGGGCTGCGTAGGGCAGGAACTGGGCTGGGAGCCTCCCGGATAGGCCCCGGCAAGAACTGAACTGGGGGCACTCCCCAGTTCAGCGTGTGGGTCTACCTGGGTCGGAGCCGGGATTCTATCCTCAGGCTCCAGGGACGCAAAATGAGCGCTTAACCCACTGAGCCATCCCAACTTCCCTGCATTATTTCTTGACCTGAAGGTTTCATCTTCTTCCTGACTTTTTATCTTCATCTCTCATCCTAAGTTTTGAATCCTATTCTTACATTTGACTTCTGTTTGCTGAGTATATAATAAATTTTATATGGTTAATTGAATAGACACCTCAGTACATGGTTCTGTGTAAATCAGCTGCCTTCTTTTTGTCCTTCTTCTCCACAGGCAGTTAATTTCATCTTTCTCTGCTTAGTTAAACCTATTTATCCTTTTTTTAATCTTCCAAAAATTTTTGTTATCCTCTTCTCTCCCATTCTTTTGTCCTTTATTATACTTTTAGGAAAGTTTTGGGCCATGGCAGATATAAACATGTATATTCAATTCACCAAATTTAGAAGGTGATTAATAAAGTTGTTTTTAATCTATCAGAAGCCCTGCTCAAAATTAATAATATTGATAAGAAAGAAAAGTACTTAAACATAAGTAAATCTTTGCAGGTATTTATGTTTAGGTATAACTCAGCCACAAAGTCCATTAGTTCTAAAGTATATATTTTTTATTTCAGTGTTTATGCTAGTAATGTTTATTTTATACTACATTTCAGTAAATTTAAAACAATTTTTTGAAAAGTGGCTAACATATCAGACTGTTTTTATTTTTTGAAGTCATGTTTTCTAATTGGGGTCACAAGTTGACAGCCAATTTGTAACTAATTTTGTCACCACTCACACTTTCTCAAGTCAAATATTCTTAAATAACTACTACGTTATATTGTGGCTTTTAAAGACAAATATAAGTGCCAATATTTAATGAATTTCAAATCTGTGTATGCAAGATTAAATCATACTTTAAGAAAGTCTGTCTTGCTAAGTGAAATCTCAATTAAATATAGAAAAAATACGTAAAATATATTGGTTGATTTAACAGAATTACTTTAAAATGCTTATGTTACTAATGTCCAGAAGGAGTAAGAATATTTCTTTCTGGAATATGAAACCACAGATAGAATTGCATCTCTCCAAGTAAATGGACTCAGTGATTATGCAGTAAGATTTTCCCATCTGTAATGTGATAACCAACTTTATTACTGCTCTACTATGGTAGAAAATTACCTCCTACAATATATTTTTAACACACTTAAAATGAGGAATTGGACCTAATGCCATTTTTTCCATTTAATTTTTTCCATTATTCTAAAAGTATTTAGGTTTTTGAAAGCAGTTTTTATCTGTAACTTTTTAATAAGCTTCTATAGCCAAACTAAATTTTAGAAAACACTATTTTTTAATGTATCTTTAATTATAGTTGACATACAATACTATATTAGTTTCAGGTGTATGACATAGTAGAAAATACTGTTTTTAATTTAAAAATGTATTGGGTATCATATGTCTAATTGTTCATTGTTAGCATAAGGTACATTATATTAAACAAGTATAATATTTTATTGATGTACATGACATTGTGTCATTAATTAACAAGAATAAATAAGAAGTACAGTTCTATAGGGAGACTATATAGCATAGAAACTGTGGATCAGACTCCCTAGCTTTGACTCCTAGCTTTGCTGTTGCCTAGCAGCATGACCTTGGGCCAGTCAGTGAACTTCTCTAAGCCTCTTTTTCAAAATGTGGTAAAAATACCTACCTTTCAAGGTTGTTGTGAGAGAAAAAAAAGAGGTGACATAGCTAGGCATTTAATGTGTTGTCTGTCTATTGCAAATGCTCAATGAACATGAAACCAGAGAGAAATAGAAAGTGATTTTATTGCACTCTCCAAGAGCTTACAGTCTATCGGGGGACATAAGAAATGGAAGTCACTACATAATGAATTGTCAAAGTGTGAGAGTGATACCAATAACCTCATCAGGGGTTTTGAAAAGGGAAATATTAGTGTGAAATGGGTGTAACAATGTGCATATCCTCATGGAAGGAGCAGAGGTGGAGCTTAAGACCCTAAAAAAATTTCGGAGCAGACAGATGAGTGGAAGAGAAAAAGGTACACTGAAATGGAATCATAGGAGTAGGCCCATATTTGGTATTTATGAGGAGAAATAATTTATTGCTTATTGAATGAATAAATAAAAGAATGGCCTGACTTGTGTGTGGAGTAGTGATGAGGTGTAATGCAGTGTTAGACTGAGGTTATGGAGGTCCCTCAGTACTACCTTGGTCAACCACAAGAACAACTGGGGATTTTTGAACTGGGAGGTAAGTGGAGGTGGAGGTGGGGGGAGGGAAGGTGGGGGGGGTGGAGATGTGTGACAATGAAATTAATGGTGTAGGAAAAGGCCTGTAAAAAAAAGTTTGTGGGGGAAGTTGGGATAGCTCAGTTGGTTAAGCACTCACTTTGCAGCCCCGGGGACAAGGATTGAATCCCAGCTCCGGCCCATGTGGACCCATATGCTGAGTGGAATGAAACTATGTGGAAAAAACCAATGATGTGCAACTATGGAGACTGTTCTGGGCCCTCCCCCTTCTCTCTATCTCAGTCTCTGTCTCTCTGTCAAAAACAATAAAATAAATCTTTAAAGAAATTCACAGGAAGAAGGATGAAAAAAACTATTATTTTTTCTTTTTACTATATACACCCTTAACCCTAATAAATATATTCAGATATTTCAATGTTTATTTATACCCTAGGAAAAAAATGTTTTGTTTTTGCCTTCAAATTGCAGCTTTATCCTCTTCGTCATCTGTAAATTTTTTCACTCAAAGATGGGTTTTTTGGAGTCTTTTTTTTCATAGTTGGGAAATAAATCAGATGGAGCCAGGTCTGGACTGCATGGAGGGTGGTTTAACGTTTTGAAGCCATAGTCATGGAGAGTAGCCAATACAACATTGCTCTCGTGCACAGGTGGGTTGTTGTGCGAAAGCAGTACTTCTTTGGCCCATTTTCCTCTTCTTTTCTCCCTCACAGATTCTTTTAACTTTTTCATCAGACTGGAATATTACTCTCCAGTTATTATAACACTCTTATCCTTGTAATCGATCAGCAGGATACCCTCCATATCCCAAAAGAGTAGCCATGATTTTTCCAGCCGATTGTGACACCTTGAACTTCTTAGGGGGTGGCATGCCCTTCTCATGCCACTGTGTGGACTCCTGCTGTGACTTGGGCTCATAATGATGAAGCCAAGTTTCATCTCCAGTGACAATCAGTTGAAAACATCATCTTTGTTGTCTCTGCAGAAGTCCAAAAACTGTTGTGAACACTCAACGTGCTATTATTTTTGAAGCAGCGTGAGCATTCTTGGTATGCACCTTGCATTGACTTTTGACATCCTTAGATGCTGATAGAGAATATTCAAAATGGCTGTAGGTGATACTCCAACCATTTGTGTAAGTTGCTTTTTACTCAATCTGGCATTGTCCACTACATGTTTTCAACTTTTTTGACAATGTCTGAGGAAGTGGCCTCAACAGGGTGTCCTGGACAGAGGCCATCTTCAATCAGCTCTCTGCAGTGCTTGAAAAGGCTGTGCCACTTGTAAACCATGGGTTTCCCAGGGCAACAGTCCCTGTAAACCACTAACATCTCTTCCAAAATGGTTTGAGGTATTTTCCCTTGTTTTGTGAGGAGCTTAATGACGGAATGAAGTTCAATTTTATACATCCTTGGGGTTTTCTTCACATTTGATGTGCTTCTTTGGTGATATCTGAATGAACATGGATGTAAGTAGGCTGAAATTTGACACATACTCATATACTAACAATAAGCCATTCAGTCAAACTGTGTGCACTAGTACTTCCACCTATCCAGTAACGCCCCCATTCTGCAAATTTCATGACCACCCCTCATAGTCAATCATGTTGCAATAACTAGGTATAGTGAGTGCCAGGTGGGTACTAGACTAATCGAGATCACTGTATAATTTATATGAATGTCTAACAACTATGTTGTACACCTGAAACTAATATAATATTGCATGTCAACCCATAACTAAAAAACAATAATTAAAAAAATAAATAAAACCATAGAATCGTAAGAACAGAATACAAGGCCTTTAGGAAACTCAGAGTTCAGAAGTAGAAAAGGGAAAGTGATAGAAGCTCAGCAGTTGTAGAGAGAAGTAGAATCATAATTCTGTGCTGTCATGCTAACTGGTCAAGGGATTTTGGGTAAATCTAGAATCTCAGGGCCCATTTCCTCATTTATAAAATGAAAGATTAGAAAAGATGACTCTTCACTTATAAAATTCATCATTTCTATAACTTTAAACCTAGAGATGAGATAATTTTATGGGAGTAAATAATTTTAGAAAGCATATAGGATTTGGCAGTAGGGTGATCATTTAAAATAATTGTTATAATCTATGGATTGCTTACTTCTGCTGCTGCTTTTTTGAAAGTCTAACATTTACATTAAAAAAACTTTTATTTGGGAATAATTTCAAATGTATAGAGATGTTACCAAATGCCCTTTACCCAAAGTCAACTATTATTAACATTTTACTTGTTTTATTACTTTTTTTCTCTTCTCCCCACCTCCCCCCTCCCCCCAACCATACATACATCCTAGTACTTCGAAATACTGCATTTAGGACATAACCATAATAGAGTTCCAATTTCAGTGATATTAACATTGATACAATACCTCTATTTAATCAATCTACCATCAGTTTTCCAATTAACCAAGTAATGTGCTTTATAGAATTTTTTTCCCCTCCAATAAAGGATCCAGTCTAGTATCTTATATTGCCTTGAGTTGGCATGGCTCCTTAGCTGGAATATTTTCACAGCCTTTGTCTTTTATGGCACTGACATTTTTGAAGAATACACCCCCACCTTCACCCCCCAAATAAAAACAAAAAACAACAGCAGAACATTTCTCATTTGGGATTTATCTGACATTTCTTCATTAGGTTCTTCATTAGGTTTCCTCGTTTCCTCATTAGGTGCGGTATCCTCTGGGAATCACATCTTGAGGCAAACAGTGTCCATCTGTCCCTCACTGGTAATGTTAATTTTGATTACTTGGTCAAGATTTTATCCAGTTTCTCCGGTGTGTAAATAGTTTTCCTTCCTTGCAATTAAACTAATAGGAAGTCTATGTGAAGAAGTCTAAGATGATGCAAATATCCTGTTTCTTATTAAAAAATTTCCCCTGTATTTAGCATTCATTGATGGTTCTTGTCTTACCCAATCTTTGCCACAGTGGTTGCAAAATAATGATTGTCCAACTTTAGCACATCCTTCATATTTACCTGTTGACATTCAATGTGCTACCATAAGCAAGTGTACTCCCTTCTTCCCTATTCATTTTATCTAATTATTACTGCTATTAATTTATGAATCCCTGGGTTTTCTTTTTTAAATACTAACCTTATTTTGAATACAAAATTCTAACCTTATTTTGAATACAAAAAGAAACTACTGTGATGAACATTATTAATAAAGACCCTCACCTTCCATGAGGTATGAAGAGCAATGCCTAAAATTTTGAAGGGAAATAGAATGCCAAAAGAATTCACTAATCTGGTAAACTCGAGTCCAAAACATGGAGGAAAATATGAAAGTAGGCAAATGGCTTTCATTTAAAGTAAATGCCCCAAAATATCAAAGTTGTTTTAGTACTTTTTGAGGATTTTTACTCTTATTTTCTACATATATTTAAAAATGCTGGGTTTTTGTTTTGTTTTTTTGGTTTCCCAGGCTAACATGCTAAGACAATTCAAAGGGAGGTGGGTGTGTGCATGCAGGCAGTAACAAGAGATGCAGCAACAAGGGATGTCAGGAGGGTTAATAATTAGTTCCATGCAGATGAATTAGACTCAAAGGCATGCAGGAATATAGTAGGCCACGGTCATTTATTACGGGGTGAAGGGTACTAAGTACTTCTAAGCTCCTGGAGACATCTTGGTAGTACAGCTTTTGTTTTTAAGATGCCTCTGGGTCATTAGGAACAGGTTTAGCTCTACTGTGTTTTATTAGTTTAAAGCCAAGAAACTAGTGATAATTCAGGGGGGAAAATATCAATACAAGTGGTTTAGTATATGTGCTGCTGAAGCGAGCACAATACAAGTGGTTTAAACTGTTTCTAGTGTTTTAAGGTGAAAACCTCAGTTATTTAGAACATTTGATTATGTTCAATCCCCCACTGCTCCCTTATGTCAGACAAATGAGGCATTACTGAAAGTGTCTTTAAAGTTAATATTGAAAATTATTAGTTCATGCCAACATTTATTTGTACACTAGCTGGTTTCCCTAAGAGGTGTTCCAGAGAAACATTAAGCATCACTAAGTAAATATATCCTTGCTGATCCCTGCCCTACATAGAGTTGTCCTTGGGAGAAACAGCTCGAATAAAGCCTTTTTGAAAGTTGATGCTCATATTTGAATGGACTGGCGATTATCTTTGTTCTGGATGTCTTAATCTCTGTGGCACGTCTCTCTTGATTGGGAAATGTGGCAGGCTCTCCATGTAAGTAGGTGTCACACACTCTTTCTTTTCAAAGTCTCCCTGTGCATCCTTCCCCTCAAAGTGGATTTTGGGTATGCTACTTTGCCTATATTTTAAATCAGAATATTGCAAACATAACTGAAAAATTTTTTGAAATGTCCGGCCAATATATATATTTGAAGAACGAGATTAAGGGTTAGAGAAATAATAGAGGTATATATTATCACTGAAATTCTGTTGGCTGTAATAGAATTAAGTGTTATTGAAATAATGTAGGTACTTTCTTACCATGCCAATATATTTTGTTTTGACAGCTATAATGAGATGAGTTGTTTCCTGCAGTGGTGGTCTCATCTTAAAAATTGCTTGTTCCATATTATATCTAAATTAGTTCCTTGGCTTACCCCTAGGAAATAATTCTGATGAATAGTAATAAAACTGCTACATAATGGTGATTCCTCTGAAACAACTTTTAAGCATATTGCATTCCTATTGATTTCTGTTTTTAATAGCATTTCCACATTAGTACTTTTTGTTATGCTAAGACTTTACATATTTCTTCTTTTAGCAAAAGCAAACGGAATACATAAAGCAATTTATAGAATGTATAGAATTTAACTGTGATGAAAGAGTCTCTGATAAGGAAATTTTGCTGCTGGTCCCTCCTTAAGTGTAAAAAGCCTTTGTTTTTATTTGCACATAAATGAATGTGAAGAGATACTGACTTTCTAAGATAATTACCAAGCTATGACAAAAACTTTTAAAAAGGCATTGAGAATGAACTTTTTCCTGTATTTTAATGCACAAATTCTTAATTTGACCAAGTTCAGAAATATGAACTTAACACAGCTCTAATGGTTAATAAAAGTATTATTTTATGGTTTATCAACATGAGAAAATGATTTTGAGTAAGTATTCTAAGCTCAGAAATTCAGTATATGTAAGAATGTAGTATATCCAAGCCTAGTTTCATGAATCACATGCCTTTTCCCTTCAAAGTCCAAATGAAACTTTACCACTCCTACAGTAAACTGAAAATTATTGGCAGACGTAGGAAAACAGGCTCATTTGCTTTTATGAAACCCTAATTCAAGTTTAAAGTAATTCATTGTAGTTTCTCAGCTTTTGTATTTTAGAGCAGTGATAATGGAATATACTAAAGAAATAGCCCATAATTATAATATGTATAATTGTTGTATTATTATTGGCACACAGCCAACTACCCTTTCTTTAATCTCTTACTAACAACAACCAAAAAAACAAAACAAAACCTAAACTAAACATTTATTCAAGTTGATAGGTTTTTTTCCCTCCAAGTGCTAATTCTGTATGCCTGGTGGGTTTTTTTGTTGTTGTTGTTTTGTTTGTTTGTTATTGTTTTTGTTTTTTTGGAACTTGAAGCAATTAACATCTATGGGGAAATTCTTGTATATATAATACATTTCCCCCTTTTTACCAGTAGTCTGTCTTACTATTTTTTTAAATCTATTCTTATTTGAAAATTGTTTGTTTTTTCTTCTTCTTTTGGTCTTTCTACTTCTCCCTGTGATTTTATCATGATTCTTGTCAAGATTTTGAAAGTAAAATGGAATAAAAAATGAAAAATCATGAACTTTGCCTATCCTTGGTTTTTTATTCGTGTTTTTCAACTTACCTTTGGGTAGTGTAGAGGGCTTTAGAAAAGTAACTCTATTTAAGAGAAAGGGTTGAAAGGCATTCCGACTTTCTAAAGAGCTATGACACAAGGCAGTCAAAGGAGGAAATAATTAGCGTTCTTTAGTATACAAGATTCATCCGCTCTGTTTAGTGGTTATTAAAGAGAGAAAAAAACCCAAATGAGATCAATTTTGTTCCTTTTTGTGTTTTATATCCAATGATAGTACACAATATTCCTTCCGCATTTCCTAGAGAAAGAGCTGCATGCAGATCATCATTTATTTGCAAATGGTCTAATGACAGCATACTACAAAGGTGGCTCAGTGAAAACTTTCCATTTATAGTCACATGGCATCAAATGTCACTAATTGTAAGTAGGCCACCCCATATGGTGTACCCTCCAAAACAACTTTCCATTTATACCGAATCCATTTTTTTTTTTTTTTTTTACACTCGCAGGAAATATTTAATAGTTCAGAATCTAGTTCGTGCATTGACGTGAAAATATTGTCCACCTGCAGCTCATCAATCTGAGGCTCAGGGGTTGCCAAATTTCTCTAATTTGCCCATCAAGCCCAGGGCAGTAGCCTGCGTAACACAAAGGCCTACTTCTAACACTTTCGGAATCGAAGTGTGTGAGAGTATTGATCACTGCAATTTACTAAAGCCCGGCAATGGAGTAGCTCTTTACTTTTTGGAGCCCCCGCACTGGTCCACAGCGACTTCTAAAAACACCCGCTGGCGTGGGCCGGGACATTTATCCAAACTGGGGGCCAAGGGTTTCCACACTTCATCCTCTGGCCTTAAAGGTGGGGTGCCATTGCTGAGGCCGACAGAACGCACTGTGGACCTCACCGCGGAGGGCCCCGTGGGAAGAGGGGGTGCCCCACCTGTCTCCCGCCCCATCGTTGGGCCGGTAGCGGCCCCTCCCTCCGGCAGACGCAGGCGCACGGGCTGCGGCGCCCGAGGCGGCCACCGGCGCCGGGCGGCCGTTGGGCTCCACCTGGCAGGGCAGAGGCCGGCGGGGCGCACGCGGGGAAGACCCTGCCGGCCGCGGCGCGCGGGCCCGGCGCGCGCGCGCTCGGCTGGTGCGCGCGCGCGTCCCCGCCCCGCCCCGCCCGCCCCGCGCGCCCCGCGCGCGCCCTCGCCTGGTCGGCTCTCCTCCCCCAGGCCGGGGCGGACGGGGTGGATCCGGCTTACTCCCCTCCCCCGAGCAGCCGCGGGAGCGGCGGCGAGCGCTGAATGAGAGACGCCGACTGCTCTGCTCGCGGGGCGCTCGCCTAGGCGGCGGCGGCGAAGTCTTTCCATCCTCCGTGGCCACGGCTGGGGCTGCACAGGTCGGTGCTCTGGCCGCGGGCCCAGTGCGGAGCCTCGGCGGGCCGTGCGGGGGAGGGAAGGTGGGTGCGCGGCGCCCCCCGAGCGGAGCGGAGCCGCCGCAGCGGCGGCGCGGGGAATGGCGGCGCCTCCGCCGCTGCAGCGAATTGAACTCTCGGCCCCGGGGCCCCGGCTGCTCGCCCTCGGCGCGGGGACAGGGCGGCGTGGCTCATGCTGCGGGAGGAGGGCTCCCGGGGCCCGTGGCCGCACCCCCCTTGGAGGCTCGCTCTCGGGAGTCAGGAGGCGGCTGTGGCGTCCCCACTCTCGGTCCCTGTCCCGGGGGCGAGACGACCCCCCGAGCCCGCCTCCCCTGGCCCGGCCTCCGCGGGCGCTGACCCGGCGGCGCCTCAGCCTCCCTCCAGGTGAGCGGGCCACACCCCCTCGCGGCCGCGGCCGCGGCGCCCCCGAAGCCTCGCCACCGAGCCGGCCTCCCGCGAAGCGCGCGCTGGCGGTCAGGGTGACCTGTTGCGGAGCGGTCCGCAGCGCGTCCCCCGCCAGCCTCGGACCCGGGGCGGCTCTTCCGGCGCGGTGGGGAGCGGGGCCGGGGGCGCTGCCCGAGGTCAGGTGGCTGTCCGAGCGGGAGCCGCCGGATTGAAAGGAGGAGGTTCGGACGGCTCTGATCAAACACTTGCAAAGCCGGGTTATCTGTGGGTAAATATCCAGAATTCCACTGCAGGATCGGATTAGGTCGGCTCATAAACACCAGGCTCGGGAGGCGGCTTGGGAGCAACCCGAGCCCCCAGTGAGGAGCTCCTAACGGGAGGAGAGCCGAAAACCTTTGCGGGGCGGAACTACTCCCCTAGCTGCCCCCCTAGAGGATCCGTTCCTGGAGCTGCGTGTTGTGTAGACGCTGGCCAGTTTCAGTGTACGTGGGCGTGTTTGGGAAGAAGCTGCGAGCTGATAGGAGGTACCTGAGTACGAATGTTAATGTGTTTGAACTGGGAGGGGTGAGGGAGAAGGAAGACAAGGGCCCTGATGTTAGCTGTGGAGGAGGGGCAATGGAAACACAAAATTTCTGTTTTAAGAAAGCGCTTCAAAGAAAGAGCTCATACCCAATGTTTAAGACCATAAAGTAGGAAACCCAGGCAGTAGCTAATTGAGCATTATCTTTTATGTGCCGTGGAATTTTAAATTTCAGCGCTGTAGTTAGAGAGAGCCCTTGTTTTCATGCAAGTGTTTATGAGTTGATTTTGGTGCTTTTCTCTACTCACCCTCAGATTGACTCTTGTTCAAGTCTCTTTGAAAATGACCATTAGAGTTTTGGGAAACTTTTCTGCCCCTGCATGCATAGTGTTGCAGTCAAAAATCATAGCTTGCTGGCCATAAAAGCCTGTTTTACCCAGATAATTATGCTTATACAGGTGCTGTAGAATCACATATAATGTTTATTACTGTTACTGGTGAATATCTTACTGTAGACTAGAATTATGAAGGAACTTATTCAAAAGGTATTATTTTAATGAAAATAACCTCTAACGGTTGTAGGTGTAAGTTTTTCATCTAGCTTCAAAGATTTGGAAAATAACTTGTCTTTTAGCTTAAAGATCAAATGTAAAAACATTAGATGTTCTTTTGGATAAATAATTTCAATGTAATAAATTTATTTTAAGCAGTTTATTTTTCTCTTTAAAATTCTGTATAATTTTGAAATGCTAAGATTCATCATTTTTTGTTTTATTCCACCTTTTCTTGAATTAAGGAATTTGATTTTGCAGAATACACTGAGTGGGACTTTGGAAATATTGTTCACTTGCTTAAATTATTGCAGATTGCATCCAAACTTATAAAGATAGTGCTTGCATTATTAAGATTGCAACATACTTTCCTGAAATATATATTTAATATCAGAAAGAACACACCAAAATTTCCTGAGAGAAATCTAGCTAAAAAATTGGTTTGTGAATCATTTACTTTGTGAACTTCTATTACACATGTAATATATTTGTGTGTGTTTAAGTATGAAGTATATGTCTTTTTTAGTTTATTATGTCAGTGCAGTCGAGAGAATAGTTGTTCGTAGTGAATGATAGATACATAGGTGAAATTATTCTGTTTCAGCTTAAAACACTTAAGCTTTTGTTCAGAGGCCAGTTCGTTTGTTTGTTCATTCATTCATTCTACACATATTTATTGAGTATCTACTTGGTGCCAGTTAGTTGCCTAGAAGTTGGAATTACAACAAAGAAAAAGGCTGTTCTCTGATGGAGTTTAAAGGGTAAGTTGGCAAATAGTCTTGTACTTCATTATCAGATAACACAGTTTAATGTTACCACTTTAAGAAGTAAAAACTCTTCTAATGAGTTTTTTTGGTTAAGGATATGGTTTGTGTTTTTCCCTCTAAGAATAGTGGGAATTAATTACAGAGTGAACAAAAACAGTAAGACAGTTGCTTTAAAAATTTGCTGATGTTTATATACATTGGGTATCTGGTTCCTAAGTATACCAAAAATAAACATTCTACCTTAAGTCAGATGATACACAGTTTACATGTGGTTAAACAGCTTTATTCTTTTGGTTTATATAGTTAAATGAAATGTTTCCCCAAAATATTCTCACTTGGCACTTACTTGCTTGTAAGGGTATCTAATTTATTTTTTAAGTCTAAATTAAAAAAAAAAAAATCATCTTCAGGCTTTGTGTGAGTGGACCAATATGCTACTGTATTTCCATAGAATCTGATAACCATTAATTGCTAAAATCACAAAAGTTTGAAATTGATTGTTTAACTTTTTGCAGAATATGACAAATATTGTTCTTTACAGGTTACAAAGTGTTTTTCCCCCTAGATTATTGATACTTAAATAATTTGGTATTTCTCATTGATTGGACCGCCAATAATTAACACTGGCCTTAATGTAGGCGTTATTATCTCCATTTATTTAAAGATTTATTTTATTGTTTGAGAGAAGGTAAGAGAGAGAGAGAGAGAGAAGTGGGGAGGGCCCATAGCAGTCTCCATAGTTGTACATCATTAGCTGTGACATGGTTTCATTCCACACAGGTGGATGTAGGGCTGCGCGAGGGGCAGTAACCCCCTGGGGGCCTTCCCCAAGGGAGGTGAGAACCTTTGCTGCCGAGCCATTCCAGTGGTTGCCAGTTGTACCATGGCTCAGCATATGAGCTTGCATGGGCTGGGGATTCAATCCCCAGACCTCGCGGTTGCAAGTGCTCAACCTGTTGAGATATCTATCCCGCATCCCCCATTACCACCCTTTTCTGTGAGAAAACAGGTTAAGCACACCAATGGCCAAAAAGCAAGCAGTGAACAGAAACCCAAGTTGTAGCTCTTACTGTATGTAATGCAATGCTCTACTTTGGAAGTAAAGACCTTGGTGAAAAGAGCATCAACATCCAGTGCTGCGGCTCAGCATATAGTACAGCTACGAATCTGCTTTTCCCAAAATTTCTAAATAACTTAAACTATAAATTTGGCTAGTAATTAAAATTTAATTAAGTGAATGGTTTCTTTTTATGAGTTAAACTTTAAGACATTTAAACCCAAAAGTATTGCTTTTGTTGCTATATAAAAGAGATATAGTTTGAATTAATTTTTTTTTTTTAAGATTTATTTTATTGTTTTTGACAGAAACTGAAGGGGGAGGGCCCAAAGTAGTCTCCATAGCTGTACATCATCAGTTTTCAACATAGTTTCATTCCACACAGGTGGGCAGGGGAGGGGGGGTGGGGGCTGGGGGCTGTGCAGTGCTGGAAATGGGCAGGGGCCTCTCACATGGGAAGCATGCCCCCATGAGCTGGGAGCCAAACCGGGTGCCTCCCACATGGGAAGCTTGCCCCAGTGAAAACTGAACTGGGACCATACCCCAGTTCAACATATGGGTCCACACAGGTCAAAGCCGGGATTTGATTCCTGGGCCCTGGGGCTGTAAAGTGAGCGATCAACCCACCAAGCCATCCCAGCATTCCCTGAATTTAATTTATTTAATATAAGTGTTTTAAGAATAAGATGCATTAAAATCAATCCTATTTTTTGAACATGAGGTTTTCATTATATAACAACTGTATTTGGAATAAGATTACCACTTCAATCTGAATACTACATTTTTTTAAGTTACTCAGTTTTCAATGAAAAGAGTTCAAACAGCTTGAAACTGTACCTCAGCCTGAGTGAGTTTCCTTGGAGAGTAAAGTGAATATATTGCATTACCCTATAGATTGTTTCTTTAAATGTGTGTTATTCCCATTGGTTTAGAGTTACTTTTTTGTGGAAGAATGAAGATTAGATGTGGTAAATTTCAGTAAGTTGGAATTAGGCTGGAGTCTTTATTAATCAATGTCTTGAGCTTTTGGTATAGGAAATCTTTTAACTACATAGTAGTAGGAATAAAACACAAGAATTTGAAATGTGTAACATCTTTGGAAAGAGAAGTTTGAATATAAATTCACCCAGCCACTTTAATAAGTAATGGCTAGTTAGGGCATCAGGAAGAGGTTGAGGGTACCTGGCAATTTATGTATGCCACTACAGAGAATTTCCAGTACTGGCTCTTGAATGATACTGTACATTGCTTTGAAGTATGAGAGGCTTAAAATGAAGCTCTCACCTTGAACTTCATTGATACCCTTCTGTTGTTTTACTTACATGACCTTTTCTCAAAACAGATTATCGTTTTTAGGCTGATTTCCTTTTTCCTGACTAACTTGGAGAGCCCTTTCTGAATAGCCTGCCTAAGTAGCATCCCCATCACATTCTACCCTTACCTTATTTTTCTTCACAACATTAGTTTATCTGACATTATTATCTGCTTCTTTCTGGACTTAGTTTAACTGTTGTATTCCTAGCACCTGGGAAAGTACCTGCCACATAGTCAGTGCCCAGATAATGCTGGTGGGGGTCAGTGAATTAATTGGTATAAAATGATAACGAATACTACTAGTTTTGTTTTAAAAACATATTAGTTATTTACTTTAATACAACTGCACAGTTAAAAAGAAAATTGTACTATAAGACTTAATGAAAAACATCACCCCCTGCCTCATTGTTGTATAACTTTTCCTCCAGGTTCTACCCTCAGAGCAACATTTTCAATACTTTTAGCTGGTTCTTCTGATGTTTACTTCCATATTTTAAAATATTATTTGTTTTTCAATTTTAGGTATTATCTATTGGCTTCCTACTGTGGAAGAAGAGTCTATACTTTAGGATTCCTACGCCACCTTGAACTTCCTCTTCCTTTATCTCAGTTATATCATACTTATGGTTAAATCAGTGTTTATTTTTAACATTATTATGACTTTGTAAATACGTTCATTGTTGAACTTTGCAGTGTACTATAATTATATTTCTTAGAACTAACATATTTTCTTTGTTTTTGTTTTTTGCTGAGTTTCCTATTTGTCTCTTAAGTTTGTTTCTAGAAACTGTCCCAATATGTTCACACACATCAAGTAATTGATTAAAATAGACACCGAGGCTCTCTCCTTTTTCAGAAGGTTAGCTTGTGACTTCCCTTCATTGTGATTCTGAGGATTCTCCCTGCCTTTTCCCTGTGTTAGATAGAGCTTGTGGTCCCTGGATCCATGCCTTCTTCTTTCTCAGTTTACACCTTTGTTTTGGTGAAATGCATTCCTCAGTTACCGGTACTTTTAAGAAAGTTTCTGATGAAGTGAAATTTTGGGGATGTTAGTATTGCTGAGAATATCTTTCTTCTACCCTGATGCCTGATTGATAATTTGGCAGGTCTTGGTATAGAATTCCAAGGTATGATAAATTTCTCTCAAAATTTAAGGGATTACACTATAATTTTCTAGCTTCAAGTGGCTGTTGAAAAGTTTATGCTCTTCAGTCTTCATATTTTATATGTCATCTATCCCTGGTAAAATTTTTTTGTTATCAGTGTATCTGATATGTCCCTGGTATTACACATGTCTTGTGCAGATCTTTATTCTTGTGCATGAAACTTTGTGGGTCCTTTCAATCCGCAGTAGCCATATTAGATGAGAGGAAAGGTGGTCTGGTGCAGAGGTCAGCACATTTTTTTCTTTAAAGGGCTAGAGCAGGCATGCCCAACCTGAGGCCCAAGATGGCTTTGAATGAGGCCCAACAAATTCTTAAAATATTATGAGATCTTTTGCAACTTTTTTTTTTTAGCTCATCAGCTGTTGTTTGTGTTAGTGTATTTTATGTGTGGACCAAGATAATTCTTCCATTGTGGCCCAGTGAAGCCAAAAGCTGGACACCACTGGGCTACATGATAAGTAGTATTTAGGCTTTGTGAGTAGTACAGTCTCTGTTACTACTACTCACCTTTGCTTTTGTAGCATGAAAGCAACCAGAGACGGTGTGGGCTGTAGTTTGCTGACCCCTAATCTATGCACAGCTGGAAGGATTAGCCTTTGCTTTACTAGTAGTTTATCTGCACTTACGGGAGAAAAGACAAAAAATGTTCTAAGAAACATGATGGTGGTGGCTTGAGGAAGTCCCCATCAGAGGTTTTCTGTTTACGTTAGTGAATTACTGCGAATAGGGAAGAATGGGAGTGTGTATTGGAAGTTTTGAGAAGAGGAAAAAATATACAACATAATCTCTTCAGGAGTGAAAAATGAACAGAACGGAATGGAGTGGAATAGAGTGGAGTGGAGCCAAGTAGAATAGAATATTAATACAATAGAAATGAGAACAGAGCAGTGGAGAAGGGAGTGAAGGGAAAAAGAGGGGAGGATGGCAGGCAACATTATGGGCTCACTTGAGACATGATTCTGAATTTCATGTTCCTGACTTTAATAGGAGAACCTCTAAAAATCTCATCATTTGGTAAGTGTGATATCTCACTAGATTTTATTATTTAAATAGTTATTTTATTAATCTGAGAAATATTTTCATACTTAATATATACAAGGTCTGATAATTAAGTTCGTGAACTTGCCACTGTGTACTTATGTTGGCAGCACAGTACAAACAATTCGGTAAGGTTTCATAACCTTGGTACATCACTGTCTCACAGCTGTGATGGTGTCAGTGTTTGGCGGTGTCTTGCTGAGTGGCATTCATTATTGCATGTTTTTATGTGCTGTTGTGAGAATATCAGAGCTTGAATAGAGCAACAAACAAACATTAAATTTCCTGTTAAACTTTGCAAAGCTGAAAGTGAAATCAGGAATATGTTAGTCCCAAGTTTATGGGGATAATGCCATGAAGAAAGCAGCAGTTTACAAATGGATTAAACATTTTCTGAGGGGAAAGAAAGTGTCACTGATGAAAAGAGGTCAGGGCAGCCAGTAACAATCAGAACTGATGAAAACATTGTAAAAATTCATCAAATTGTGAGTCAAAATTATTGGGTGACTTTGAGAAGCATAACAGACCAAGTAAACATTGATAGAGAAGCAGTTAGGAAAAATCTTGGCTTTAGGAAGGTGTGTGCAAAACTGGTCTAAAAGGAGCTCACCAATGAGCAAAAGGAAAGGAGAGTTGTTTGCCAAGACCTTTTGGAGAGGTAAGACAATGTTTTGGGCCGTGTTACCACTGGTGATGAAACATGGGTGTACCAGTACAACCCTGAAACAAAGTGTCAAAGTGCACAGTGGAAGTCAGCCAATTCCCCAGAACCAAAGAATTTGCGTCAGTCCAAATCAAGAGTCCAAATAATATTTCTGACCTTTTTTGATATCAGAGGGATTGGATTGTTCATTATGAATTTGTAGCAACTAGACAAACAGTCCACCAAGTTGACTATTTGGAAGTGCTGAAAAGGCTGCATGAAAAAAGTTAGATGAAAACGACCTGAATTTTTCTCCACCAACTCATGGCTCTTGCATCACAACAGTACACCAGCTCACACAGCCCTGTCTGTGAGGGAATTTTAGCCAGTAAACAAATAACTGTATTGGAATACCCTCCCTACTCACCTGATCTGGCCCCCAATAACTTTTTTCTTCACCCCAAGATAAAAGAAATATTGAAAAGAAGACATTTTGATGACATTCAGGGCATCAAGGATAATATGACAATTGCTCTGATAACCATTCCAGAAAAAAGAGTTCTAAACTTGCTTTGAAGGGTGGACTGGGCGCTGGTCAGTGCATAGCTTCCCAAGGGGAGTACTGCTAAGGTGACCGTGGTGATATTCAACAGTTAGCTGTACAGCACTTTTTCTAGGATGAGTTCTTGAACTTAATTGTCAGACCTCATATATGTGTATGTATATTTATATATATACAAACTTAGCCTATATAACAGCTTATTTCTACAGAAATGTCAAAAAGAAAGTACTATAATTTTTTCCCAAACGCAAATTTTGATTTTGAAAGTATTCATTAAAAAAAAAGTTATGGAGCATATTCTATGTGCCAGGAATAGCTCTTGGTGCTAGGGATATAGCAGTAAACATAAAGACAAATATTCGTCTTTATATACATTTATATTTTAACTAACATATAAGTACATTATACACACATAGACAGTAAGAAAGAAATATTCAGAAAAGGAAACATAATAGATGTTATTAAATGTATTTTTCATTTTTATTGAGGTATAATTAACCAATAAAATTGTGAGATATTTAAAGTATACAATGTAATAATTTGATATACATACATATTGTGAAAAGATTCCCCCCATTGAGATAATTAACATAACCCATCACCTCACATATTTATAAGAACTTCTTTTACTTTCTTAGCAGTATCACTTATATAATAGTGTTATCAACTATAGTCACCATGTTGTATACACTAGATCTTCAGTTTGTATTACAACTGAAAGTTTGTACCTTTTTACCAACCTTTCCCTATTTCCCTTGTCTTACTATACGTTTTTGATAGATAACTGTCAAAGATTAAGAAATACTTTCTAGTCTTAGTTTGGTAAGAGTTTTTTAAATATCATAAGTATTGAATTTTATCAAATGCTTTTACTGTATCGGTAAAGATGAGCACATACGTATTTTTTCCATTAATCTGCCAATATAGGCTGTATTACAGTAATAGATTGTCTCCTTTTTGCATTATTGGGTCCAGCCCTACTTAGCAGTGTAGCATTCATTTTTATCTTTTCATGCAGCTGAGCTTGATTTGCTATTGTCTTACAGTTTTTTTTTAAATTTACATTTATCAGAGGTTTATATGTATGTATTTTGGCTTCACAGTTATGCTGGCTTCATAAAATGTTCTGTGAAGCTTTCCTTTTTCCTCCCTATTTTCTGAAATAGTTTTGTAACAGGGATTATGTGCTCCTTAAAGAAACTGTAGATATAATATGAAAGGTGAAAAATAAAGTTCCTAGATGAACACATAGAAAAATATCTACACAATCCAGTGATAGGCAAAGATTTTTTCAACAGGCCACAAAAGTACTAACCAGAAAAGAAAAAATGGATAAATTCTTCATTAAAGAACTTCTGTTCATCAAGGGTACTATTAAGAAAGTGAAAAGGCAGTGACACCCTAGAAAAAGTGTCTGCAATACTTAAATCTGACAGAGGACTTGTATTCATAGTATATAAAAAGCATGTAAGTAAAAAAAAAATATTTATATATATACACACACACACACATACATACATATATATCCCAATTTTAGAACAGTTGAGTAAAAGACAGGAAGAGCTATTTACCTGTGTTAACTTCTGGTATTTTTATGGCTTAAATGTTTTTCATCTTTAATTCATCCTTTTTAATAAGATGTAATTTTTTGTCTTTTTATCCAAATGATTCACAAACTGTAATAAATTTAAATGCTTCTTAAGGTGTTTTAAACAAGGCATGATATATATACGCAATTGTGTTTTCCGGGGAAGCATTAATTTTGGTTGGGTCTAGTCTAAAAATCACCAGTTGCATTTTCTATTAAATGTATAAACCTATAGTTTAATTTACATGGACAGGAACATGAATGTGAAAAGTACGATTTCATGTTGCCTTAAATTTCTAATAATGCTTTTGAGTATTCTTGGAATCAATAAAATAATTTACTAAGTTAAATTTAAAATAAGTTTTCTGTAATGTAGACAGTGGTTTTAATCCTGTGCTTAAAGTTTGTATGAAACTAGGCAAGGTATTTAATAGTCACCTTCCCTTATATGTGAAATGGGCATAAGAGTAGAATCATTGCAAAGATTAAATAAATGACAGAATGTAAGAAAAGTACAAGCAAAGTGCTTAATTAGCTGAATTAGTTCTTCACTCTCCCTATTTCAGGACCTTGAAGAGCAAGTGTAATCACATCCTAGCTTAGCTTTTCTTGTGTCTGGGGTTACTTTTGATATCTGGGGTTAGTGGAGTAGTTTATTCTTCAGACCACTTCCAGTCCTGATTTAGATTCCTAAGATTTGACCAGAGCATTCCTGGCCTTCTGGAAGTAGCCAGCATGACAAATCTGTCTGTTTTCTGTTGCTTCCCTTAAAGCTGCTCTTCTCTGAATGTGATGAAATCTTTACAGATCTTCATAGATTTCAGGACTTTGTAGGTTGAGGGATTAGTATGTGTTTTAAGCTTGATTGACATAACTTTTATTCTATAAGTTGTTGTTAGGATGACCTTTGTTGCTTTTCTTTTACAGTTTTGGTTAGCTTATACATTTTTTTGTAGGCTCATGTGGTTTAGTCCTCTCTCTTAAAGCTGGGTGACGGGCTAAGTCTACTAAAAGAGCAAGTTTTGAGGGTATCTTATGTGGATAAGAAACTGCTTTTGACTTGCTTCTTTTTGTCAGTAGTATTTTTGAGTATCTTCTGTGAGCATAGTACTTCTGAATGTTATGGAAGGCTTTGTTGTTAGCATCTTGGTGATAGATGAAATCTTACACATGAAACCACAGTAAATAACAAAACCATATGCTGTTATATATCAGATTGAAGAGCATTTCACAGGAGAGGAAGCTCAGTGAGGACAGGAGTGGTCCTTAAGGAATATGTTTCATTCAGGTGGAAAGAATATTTAAATATTAGGAAATTGCCTGACTGAATATAGCAACAAGAATTAGTCTTTCTGGTATGCTCCAGATTAAAGGGTGTTTTGGGATGGGGTGGAAAATACAGTTACATTTGATAAGGTGGGACTAGATTATTTAGCTTCTAGATATAAAGCAGATTAGAATTAAAGTGCTAGTACCTATACTGTCACTAACTTTTAGCTTCTTACTATTTCCTTCCTTCTTGAGGCTATAGATTTAAAATTTGCAAATGAGGATTGGAGAAAAATTTAAACAAGTTATGTCTTCTTACCAAAAACATCTTCTAGTTATGTAGATTCTATCTTCTTTAAAAAAAAAAAAAAAAATCTTTTAGTTATATATGTATGAGGACTGTCCAGAAAAAATCTAGCCATAAATGCCTCTATTTTTTATATTACATAGCTGTGTACTTTCTAGACAGCCTTTGTATACAAGGTAATCTTCCCCCAAAAAGGGCTTAAAATAGCATTGATAGGAAAGTAGCACTAAGTTTTATGTTTACCGTACCTTTTCCTCTCTGTCCCTATTACTTGATGTTAGCTAATTATGTAGCAGGTTTTAAATTCAAAGACTTTTTCTGTCATTAAGGAAACCAGAAAGTATATAATAGAACTCATCTGCAAAAAGATTTTAAAGATATTACTTTAGAGGCTTAAAGGAATTAGTACTATTGAAGCCTTCTGTGCTACACTTGTTTATCTCAACAGTGCGGGCAGCTGTAGAAATGTCAGCACATCTAGCTCCCTCATCTACTTCAGTCCAGTATAGTCCAGCAGATACAGCTGTAGGAATGCATAAGGTTTTTGATATTTACTACTTTCTCTGAGCAGAATTGGAAATGGTAGGTGACAGTAGGTTTTCCTTCTCTCCTGGTAGAACTGTTGACATAGTACACCAGCCTTCGATTTAACAATGTCTTACTTGTGTGACACTAAATTATGTGCTCTCCTTGGTAACAACCAGAATTTATATTTATAACTGCTTAATTATTATAACTAAATAGATTAGAAATACTGGCAAGACTTTTGAACCCCAGATTAGTGGTGATTTAGCTGACTCAGTGTTCTAGACATGTGTTTTATAATCCTGGTCTGCCCGGTTCCTTTGAAAGAAATCTACACCTTTTCAGCAGTACATTGCAGAGGAACTCTTGATAGCTATGTTTTGGTTTTTTGTTTTACCACGTAGAACTGTGTTGTACTGATTGGTCCAGGAGTGGGCATTTGACCTAAAGGCTGCTAATTTGTAAGCCAACTAACAACCTAGTATTGTCTAGTGGGGACAATTACAGCCATTTATAGGAAGCATGGAATTAATTTGCCATTGAGCCATGGGAGTTGAAGCTGGAAGAATGCATTAGTGTAGAGGCCTGTAAAAGTAGTTTAAGAGACTGGAAAGGAAGTGCTTGTATTAGCAGAAGCAATGAGTTAGAGAAATGATAAAGGATATGAGGAATCCAGTTGGTAACTAGAAAAGTGTTCCACTAGAAAAGAACAGGGCATCTGTGCCAAGAGAAGCACAAAATTCTAAGAAAGAAACCATGTGGTCTGAGAGAGAGATAAGCACAGAGCATACTCTTTTTCCATTACTCTGGTATTCCTATGGCTCCTGCCCTTCCTGAGACCACATCCATTTTTTTCCCCAGGAGATAGTACAGGCTTTGGTGTCAAACTTTTTTTTTTTTTTTTTTTTTATAATTGTATTTTTTGTATTGTATGCTCTTTTTTCCTTTTTTATATCTTTTTATATTATTTTATTTTCAGTGCATATTTATTTTTATTTTACTTTTGACAGATAGAGAGAGAGACAGAGACAGCTAGAGAACCGAACTGTGGGAACTCCCCAGTTCAGCATGTGGGTCCGCCCGGGCCGGAGCCGGGATTCGATCCTCGGTCCTCAGGGCCTCAAAGCGAGCGCTCAACCCGCTGAGCCGTCCCGGCTTTCCCTGGTGTCAAACTTCTGGTAGCAGAATTCTGGCTTTATCTCTTACTAGCAGTGTGACCTTGGGCAGGTTGTTTTAACTTCTTTCTCATTCCTCATCTATAAATTGAGCATCATAAATACCTTTCCTCATAGGGTTGATGTGAAGATTAAATGAGATGGCTAATGCAAAGCTTTTAGAACAATGCTAAGCACATAACAAATATTCAATAAATAGCACTATAATATATATGAAGGCTGTCCAGAAAGTATCCAGCCATGTAATATGAAAAATAGAGGCATTTACGGCTGGATTTTTTCTAGACAGCATATATAACATCATATAACATCATATAGCATAGTATAACATAGCATAGCATAAACATAATATAGTTAATATAATGTGTGTGCGTATACATATACACACACAAACACATGCTATTTGGGACAATTTGAGTGAATTTCTTGCAACTAAAAGAGCCTGTAGAGTTAATTTGCTTACAGATTCACTTAGAAAGCATTGCAACCCATTATGTGGGCTGAGTAAGCAAGATTATTTTAGGTGTTGTATAGAGAATTTTAAAATATTGTCTTATTCACTGAATAATAAGACTTGCCAGGGGAAGCCAGGATGGCTCAGTGGGTTAGGCGCTCACTTTGCAGCGCCGGGGAACGAGGATCGAATCCCGGCCCCGGCCCGTGCGGAACCATATGCTGAACTGGGAGGTCCCCTAGTTCAGTTTTCTCTCTGTCTCTGTATCTCTCTCTCTCTCTCTCCTCTGTCAAAATAAATAAATAAATAAAATATATATTAAAAAAAAAAAAAGACTTCCCATTAAGCATTTACTAGATGCTTAGTGCTGTTCTAATCATTTTACCTATATTAATTCGTTGGATAGTCACAATAACCTGGTGAAGTAGGTACTGTTGCTATCTTCATCTTAAAAAGGTAAACAATGAGAAACAGGGAAGCTAACCATTTTGCTGAAAGTTATACAATATGTGTCAAAGCTAGGATTTGAACCTAGGTGGTATAGTTGCAGAGTTTTAATTTTTAAACATCTTTTCAGTTCTCATTTTCCTTTTTAAATGAAGCCAACGACTCAGTTTGTTGCTGTTATTCCTTTTACACTTTTCTGGTGCTTCTCTTCCATTTTAATGAAGAGATAGCACACCTCAGGAACAAAGACTTAGGTGGGTAAGATATGATACGAGGTAGTATACTATTGTAATATTCTTATACTATATCTGAAGTGGTATAATGCTACTTTTAGGTAGACCATGGTAAGTTAAAGATGTGTACAATAATTCCTAAAGTAGTCCTATTTGTAAAAAGGTTACTGGTAATAAGCAAAAAAAAGAGGTAAAATGGAATCATCTCGGGGAAGCCGGGATGGCTCAGTGGGTTAAGTGCTCACTTTGCAGCCCTGGGGACCAAGGATCGAATCCTGGCCCCAGCCTATGTGGACCCACATGCTGAACTGGGGAGTGCCCCCAGTTCGGTTCTCACCGGGGCGAGACCCCGGCCCAGTTCCTGCCCTGTGCAGCCCTGCACCCACCTGTGGAATTAAACTATGTGGAAAAACCAATGATGTGCATCTATGGAGACTGTTCTGGGCCCTCCCCCTTCTCTCTGTCTCTCTCTGTATATATATATATCTCTCTCTGTCAAAAATAATAAAAATCTTTAAAAAAAATGGAATCATCTCATTCAAAAGAAGGCATATAATAAAGGGGGGAAGAACACGGGACAAATAGAAACAAGTTGCAGGGTAATAAACCTAACCATACCAATAATCACAGCAAATATAAATTGTCTGAAAACACCAGTTAAAAGGCAGAAATTGGGGAAGCTGGGATGGCTCAGTGGGTTAAGCGCTCGTTTTGCGGCCCCGGAGATCAAGTATTGAATCTCAGGCCCGGCCCATGCAGACCCATATGCTGAACTGGGGTGTGGGGTGTGCCCCCAGTGCAGCTCTTGCCGGGGCTGATGCAGGAGGCTCCCAGCCCAGTTCCTGCCCTGCGCATCCCCGTGCCCACTTGTGGAGTGAAACTATATGGAAAACTAATGCTGTCAACTATGGAGACTGCTCTGGGCTCTCCCCATTCTCTCTGTCTCTGTCTGTCTCTCTGTCAAAAAACAATAAAAATAAATTGTTAAAAAAGGCAGAAATTATCAGATTGTATCAAAAAACAAGACCCAACAATATTGTTGCCTATAAGAAGCATACTTTAAACCAAAAGTACAAATAGGTTAAAAGTAAAGGATGGAAAAAGAAATACCATACTTCAAATAGTCAAAAGAGAGATGGAGTGACTATATTAATATCAAAATCGACTTCATTCAGCACAAAGAATATTTCCAAGGATAAAGGATGTTACGTAAATATAAAAAGGTTAATCAAGAGGACAAAGCAGTTCTAAATATTTGTGCTCCTAATAACAGAATTTCAAAAGCATACAACAAAAACTGATAGAACTCCAAGGAGAAAATCAGGTCCTCAGTCTTAGTTGGAGATTTCAGTGCCCTTCTCTAAGTATTGAAAATCACAAAGATACAAGCAGAACAATACTGTCAAACTATATGACCTAATTAATGTTTATAGACTGTCCCACGTAACAATAGCTGAGTATTCAAACCATAATTTGGGCCATGAAACAAGTCTCAGTAATTTAAAATGATTGAGCATCCTAAGTTCTCTGATCACAGTGGAATTAAATTAGAAATACTAACAGAAAACTGGAAAATTTACTAATATGTATTTGGAAACTAAGTAATATAATTCTACCCTATGGGTCAAAGAAGAAATCAGAAGAAAATAAGTACAGTAGGCTTTCAGTTAACCAATACCCATGGGGATTGGTAGATGCTGGATAAATGTAAATAGACTGTCTGTTAATTAGAACTCAAAGCAACTGGAAATCCGGTTGACAGAAAATCTGTATTTTGTACTGAATGAAAATAAAAACACAACATATCAGAATTTGCGAGATGTCACTAAAGCAGTACTTAGGGGGAATTCATAGCACTGAATGCCTATATTAGAAAAGAAAAAAGATCTGAAATTAATGACCTCTACTTCTACCTTAAGAAATTAGAAAAAGAGTAAATTAATCCAAAGTAATTAGAAGAAGGGAAGTGGTAAAGATCAATGTGGAAATCGTATAGAAAACAAAACAATAGACAAAACAAGTGGAACCAAAAGCTGGTTCTTTGGTAAGATCAATAAAATTGATAAAGCTCTAAACTAGACTGGTTAGTATTGTTACTGAACAACGGTGGGGGGGGGGGGCGCTGCCAGTGCCCATACGCTAATTTTAAAGGCAAAGGTCGATAGACCAAAAAACAACAGTCTTACTTTAAAGCTACACAACTTTGAAACATAACCCTGTGACCCCCACCCCTCACCCCCTGCCCACATCTGTCCTAGGCTACACACTGAGCCCTTCTGCCTTTTTGTTTTTAAGACTTACTTTATTGTTTTGACAGAGAAGGGGGAGGGCCCAGAGCACTCTACAGTTGTACGTCATTAGTTTTTGACATAGTTTCGTTCCACACAGGTGAATGTGGGGCCACACAGGGTGGGAACTGGGCTGGGGGCCTCCCTCATGGGAGTCACACCCCGGCTGGAACCGAAATGGTGGCTTCCCATATGGGAAGCATGCCCCAGTTCAGCATATGGGTCCTCACAGGCTATGGCCAGGATTTGATCCTCAGACCCTGGGTCTGCAAGGCGAACACTCAACCCACTGAGCCATCCCGACATTCACCCTTCTCCCTTTTAACAATACTGTCCTTTGGAAAACACAGGTGGCTGCATAATGATCCTCCTCATGGATCCCCAAAGTAGTGAAAACTAGAATTCAAAAAGCCCAGGCAGAAAGGGGAGAGAGCCCTCTTCTCTGCCCTCTTTCCATTTACTGTTCTTTGGGGAGTAGAGACAGCTGGTGCACAACTCTCCAGGCACATTTTTGCAGAAACAAACGGAAGGGCCTTCTTATTTGCCAGCAGAGTAACCTGGTGCTGAGCATGTGTGCCCCTTACTCCCACCTGTCTGCCTGTCTCCTGTGGGCACATTACTGGGAGCTGGCCATCAGAGCCACTGCTGCACCTACCAGGCAGCGGCAGCTGCTTCCCACCAACCAAGGGGCTAGTTTCCACCCTACTGTTCATATATCCTGGCCCAGAAAGGAGCAGCAGAGCCCCTCTTCCCTTGTCAGTCACAGCCCATTACCACTGATCACGCCCATGTCCACCAGCCTGCAGCACTCTGTTCTTGTCAGTGAGCACCAAGTATGCCTATACCCACCAGATCCCAGAGCTTCCCTGAGGCAGGGGGAGGGGGTGGGGAGTGGAGATCCATCAGGTACCTTGTCTGCTTGTTTATGGTTGCTCTGGGCAGCCTTCTTCTGTGGCCACTCCCTTCACCCAGTTCCAGTATCAGAAATGACGGAGGTGACAACACCACAGATTCTACCGATAATAAAAGGCTAAGAGAATATTAAGAACAACTTTGTGCCTATAAATTTTACAACAAAGATGAAATGAGCAAATTCTTCAGAAGATACAAACAACCAAACTTTACTCATGAAGAAACAGACAACCTGAATATCCCCGTATCTATTAAGAAAACAGAATTTGTGATTAAAGTATTCCCACCAAAAATATTCCAGGCCCAGATGATTTCACAAATGAATTCTAAATATTTTGAGAATAAAGTACATCAGGTCTACAGAAACACTTTCAGAAAAATTGCAGAGGTGGGAATACTTATTAACTTACTTTATGAAAAGGCCAGCATTACTCTTATGCATAATGTGTATATTCAAACTAGACAAATACATAAGACTACACAAAAATGTTCCACGTGAGCATATATGCAAAAATTCTATACAAATTATAGCAAATCAAATGCAACATTTTATTAAAAAAAAAAATACATTGTGACCAAGTGAGGTTTATTCCAAGAATGCAAGATTAGTTTAGCATTTAAAAAGCAATCAGGGATGCTGGGATAGCTCAGTGGTTGAGCACTTTCCGGGCAATCATGAGGTCTGGGGTTTGATTCCTGGCCCTGGCCTGTGAAAACCCATATGCTGAACTGCAGTGCAACTGGTAACAGCTGGAATGGCACGGTGGTGAAGGTGCTTGCCTCATGTGGGAGGCCCACAGTTCAGTTCCCCTCCCACATCCACCCATGTGGAATGAAACTGTGTCACAACTAATGATGTACAGCTATAGAGACTGCTCTGGGCCCTCCCCCCTTCTCTCTCCTCTCAAAACAACAAAATAAACATAAAATCTTAAAAAAAAAAAAAAAAAAATTCAAAAAGCAGTCAATTTACTGTTAACTAAAAGTTTATACAATTATTTATTGAGGTGATCATATGGTCATCTCAATAAATGCTAGGAGAAAAAACATTTGACAATCTTACCTTCATTCCAGATAATATCTCTGAGCAAATTAGGATTGGAAAGGAACTTTATCAACCCAATAAAGGATATCTCTGAAAAAACTACAGTTAATGTAGTTTTAGTAGTAGAAGACCAAATGCCCTCTCCCTGAGATCAGGAATAAGATAAGGTCTTCTACTCTCTTGCCACTTCTGTTCCAAAGTGTTTGGAGGTTCTAGTCAGTGCTGTCAAGCAAGAAAAAGAAATAAAAGGCATCTAGAATGGAAAATAGGAATTAAAAGTACGCTTTTTAATGCAGGTGACATGACTAAAAAATCTGATGAAATGTACAAAATTGCTACAAATAAGTGAGTTTAATAGAGTTGTGGGATACAAGATCAATATACAAGGGCAGACTGATAAATTTTGTCTCCACTATAAAATTTTTTGTTACATTAGACATACCTGGATATAACTGATTCTGTGTAATCTCATGCTATCTTCTATCATTCTTGACCTTCCACACATACATGCTTACGTTTTTCACCCAGTGCATGTCACAGTGGAAGAGTGTTTAGACCAAAAACAGTCAACATGACCTTCCCAGCTGCGGCTTGAGTTTTGAACTTTTTCAGCTGAGGCAATCCCTTATGGCGGTATTCCATGGACTACCTTTTGTTCTCGGGGTTATAATAATGGGCCCAAGTTTCATCATCTGTATGATATTCTTTAAGAAGTCCTCACCTGTTCCAGGAGTTCCCAAGAAATGTGAACTCTTCCAGCTTTCATTTCACCAGATAGCGTGGACAGTATCCACCTGGCACAAACTTTGTGGAATCCAAAAACATTAATAACGTATCCCACTCTCTCCTTAGAAGTTTCTATTTACCAGTAATTATTTTTGTTTACAATGATTTCCACAGATCAGTTCTTCAATGCAACCTTCATGAGCTGGTCACTTGCATTCATAGGCTTTTCACTTCATGGTTTTTCACTCAAATCTGCTTGCCCCACTTCATCTTTGAACCGTCTTACCGAGCATCTTACTGTACTCACTTCAACATATCGATCACCATAAATGGAAACTTTTTCTGTTAGGAATTCAATAACAGCATACTGTTTGAACTACATCTGAACACTCATCCACTTCTATGTGCACTGAGTGAAAAATGTAAGCATCTGTGTGTGCAAGGTTGAGAATGATGGAGGGGAGATACCATGTGACTACACAGAACCAGTTATATCCAGATATAACACACAAAAAAATGTTACAGTGGAGGCAAAATTTATCAGCCTACCCTCTTATAAATATCGGTACACTTCCTTTTTTTTTAATTGTTAAATTTATTGGAGTGACATTGGTCGATAACAATTACATTGTTGCCGGGGATACAATTCTATATTACATTGTCTATACATTGCATTATGTGCTCACCACCCAGAATCAGCTGTCTTTTCATCACTCACTTCTTTATACTAGCAATGAACAGTAAGAAATTGAAATTTAATGAAACCAATGTTATTGACATGTATGAAATACAGAAAACTACACAGTATTAAGGAACACTTAGATAAATGGGGAGGTATTTCTTATTCATGGATTGGAAAATCATTGTTGCTAAGGTGACAGTTCTCACCAAATTGAGCTATTGATTCAACCCAATCCTAATCAAAATTTCCATGGCTTTTTTGTAGAGATTGACAAGCTGTGCTCTCTAATTCATACAGAAATGAAAAAGGATATAGAAGGGAAGCCGGGATGCTCAGTGGGTTAGGCTCTCACTTTGCAGCCCCAAGGACCGAGGATTGAATCCTGGCCCCGGCCCGTGCGGACCCATATGCTCAACTGGGGAGTGCCTCCAGTTCGGTTCTCACCGGGGTGAGACCCCGGCCCAGTTCCTGCCCTGTGCAGCCCCACTCCCACCTGTGGAATGAAACTATGTGGAAAAACCAATCATGTGCAACTATGGAGACTGTTCTGGGCCCTCCCCCTTCTCTCTGTCTCTGACTGTATCTCTCTCTGTCAAAAACAATAAATAAATCTTAAACAAACAAAAAAAGGATATAGAATAACAAATGCAACTCATTGTAAAACTAAAAACAACACAGTGTAAAGCTAGAGAAATAGATCAGTGGAAAAAAGAGTCCAGAAATAAGCCAATGCACATCTGAACAATTGGACTTTAACAAAAAGCAAAGACATTTCAATGAAGAAAGATTAGTCTATTCAACAAATTGTGTTGGCACTATTATTAGATGGCCATATACACGCGATGGTCAAGAAATTCACCGAATGAAGTGGTGGGAAAGGGTATAAAAACCTATTCAATATTTTTTCTTTTCATTATATTTACCCTTAACCCTAATAAACTTTTTAGATTTTTTAATAAGTTTGTTCATACCCTTGGAAAAAGAGTTTTGTTTTTGCTCTCAGATTGCAGCTTTACCCTCTTCATTGTCTGTAAATTTTCTTCCTTTGAAGCTTTTTTTTTTATATTTGGGAATAAATAATGATCAGACAGAGCCAGGTCTGAACTGTAGAGAGGATGGTTTAACATTTGAAAGCCACCGTCATGAAGAGTAACCAGCACAACATTGCTTTTGTGCATGGGTGCATTGTTATGTGAAAGCAGTACCCCTTTGGTCCATTTTCTTTTTTTCTCCTTCACAGATTCTTTTAACTGTCTCAGCAGGCTGGAATAGTACTCTCCAGTTATTGTGACACCCTTATCCTTGTAATCAATCATCAGGATACCCTCCATATCCCCAAAACCAGTAGCCATGATTTTTCCAGATGATTGCAGTACCTTGAATTTCTTAGGGGGTGATGTGCCCTTTTCATGCCACTGCAAGGACTCCTACTGTGACTCAGGATCAGAATCAGGAACCTGGGTTTTGTCTCCAGTGACTGGTTGAAAACTTCATCTTTGTTGTCTCTGCAGAGGTCCAAAAACTGTTGTAAACACTCGACACAATGTTTCTGAAGCAGCGTGAGCATTCTCAGTACCCATCTTGCACTGACTTTTGACATCATGAGATGCTGGTTGAGAATATTCAAAGGGGTTGTAGGTGGGACTCCACCCATTTCTGCAAGCTACTTTTTATTCAATCTGGCATCTTCCACTACTAGTTTTCAACTTTTTTAGCAGTGTCTGAGGAAGTGGCCTCAACAGGACTTCCTGGACAGAAGTTTTTTTCAGGCTACTCTGCCTTGCTTGAAAAGGTTGTGCCACTTGTAAACCATGGATTTCCCAGGGCAATAGTCCCTGTAAACCACTACATCTCTTACAAAATGGGTTGGGTATTCTCCCTTGTTTTGTGAGGAACTAAATGATGGCATGAAATTCAGTTTTGTCTATACTTGGGGTTTCCTTCATTTTTGAGGTCCTTCTTTAGTGATAGCTTAAAGAACAAGTAGGGTGAAATTTGGCACATACTAATAATAAGTTCATGAGTTTCTTGACCACCCCTTGCATAAGCAAATGAACTTCAAATGTATGCAAAATTAACTCAAAATGAATCCTCGATCTAAATGTAAAACCTAAAATTATAAAACTTTTAGACAAAAACAGGAGAAAATCTTTGTGATTTTAAGTTAGGCAAGTATTTTTTAGATCTAACATCAAAATCACAATCCATAAAATAACATTAATAAAATGAAATTCATCAAATTAAAATTTTACTCTTTGAAAGATATTAAGAGAATGACAGACAAGCTGCAGAGTAGGGAAAAAATATTATTGTTTGCAAATCCAGTATCTGATTAAGGGTTTATATCTAGAATATAAAAAACTCAAATATATATATATTACTTATAGCACATTAAATATAACAGTCATTAGAGAAATGCAACTTAAAATCATAGTGAACCAATAGATACCTATTAAAATGGGTGAAATAAAAGAGACTGACCTTACCAACTATTGACAAGGATATGTATAAACTGGAACTGTATACTTTGCTTTTGAAACTGTAAAATAGTGCAACCACTCTAGGAAACAGTTTGTTTCTTTCTTAAAATGTTAAATACAGACCCACCAGCTGTTCCACACCTGGATGTTTACTTTAGAGAAAAGACTTTCAGACTCATATTCACAGCTGTTTTATTTGTAACTACCACTAAAATCCTAATGCGCATCAGTAGAGGAATGGATAAACAAATTATAATTTATCCATACTACTTGGGAGTAAAAAGGCATGAACTATTGATATGCACAAAAACATGGATGAATCTCAAAATAAATATGCTGAATGAAGGAAGCCAGGTACTTTGGGTGTGACAGGAGTTCCCTGTCTTGATTTTTTTCATGGATGTATGCTGTATACTTTGAAGGTGTGCTGTTGATTGCATGCTACTTAAAATAAAAATAAGGCTGTTTTTAAAATAGTGCTGCAGTAGATATAAATTGATAAAAGATTTATGAAAAATTGCTTAAATAACATGCATCTTTATTGCACCTTTCACATAATTGCAGATAAAGTCCAGTGAATTTTTTTTTAGAAATTTAATTCATTTGCAACAGTGGTTCTCAGTAGGGGTGATTTTGTCCTCCCAAGGACATTTGACAGTATATGGAAACATTGATTGCCAAAACTATTAATGGCATCTAGTGGATAGAGGCCATAGATAGTACCAAACAGCCTGCAATACGCAGCAAAGTCCCCCTCAACAGAGAATTGTCCAGGCCCAAATAACACTAGTGCCACAGTTGAGAAATCCCAGTTTACAATAAAGTCAACTTATCTGCTTATTTTTTGAATCTTTTGTTGAACATATTGACAAAAAGTGTTGCTAAACAAAAACCGTTGTAGAAAATTGTATCTTAGACTTCTGAGAATGTGTGGATGATGTATTTATGACACTGTCATTTTTGAAATAATTATTTTTGTATAGCCACCTGGAGTTGATCTTTTTGGATATGTTGCAATATTTTCATATCATTTGAAAAAAATTTTAAAACATCATCACCACCATATACATAATAATTTTCCAAACGAGTCTAATAAAGCCAGTGGAATTTAATTTTAATCAATGGGCTAAAATTTAAGGTTTTGGGTTTTTTTGTTTTTGCTTTTGAAATAATTAGTGGCTATTTGAAATCTGAAATTTAGATTTAAGATTCATTAATTTAAAATGCCTACCTTAGCTGCCTTTTTACCAGTGGTCCTCCAATAGGCCAGAACTCTTAGTCTCGGAGCAGATACTTCAGTGGTATTACCTGGTGCCACTTGAATCTTACTTAGTATTGATTGTCTTCTTTTCCCATTTTAAGAGTCTTGGGGAGAGAGACCATAGGTTTCAGTAGAAGAATGAGGGGGAAGGACTGTGATTTGGATTATGTTGAGAACATTGGTCCTTAATATATTGCTTGTGAGGAGTAGTATTTTTCCAAATAGAGTAACACCTGGAATTTTGTATATTTGGTTTGATTAGGAATAGTTTGGTGCTACTACAACTATATCTATAGCTGCTCCCAGGGCACTGATGTTCCATGACTGAAGTTGGTCCAGCCTTTCTCTGTGTATTACTCCCATCTCTTGTACTAAAAGAGTGCTTTCTGGAGTAGAATCTGTCCCTGTTTTTGTTCTAGACCAGGGGTTGGCAAACTTTCAGGAAATGCTCAGTTGATAAATACGTCAGGCTTTCTTGAAAGCCATAAAGCTTCTGTTGTACCTATTCAGGTTGGTCTCTGTAGCGTGAAAGTAACCATTAAGTAATACACAAATGAATATGTGGCTCTGTTCCAATAAAACTTTATTTACAAAAACAGGACTGGATTTAGTTTGTGGGCCATAGTTTGCCAACTCCTGTTCTAGGCCATCAGCATTTCCTCTTTGGGACATTTGGCATTTTCTGGTAAGTTGCCCACTGGTGACTGGTAATAGAAGAAAGTGATACTCTTTCACTTGCAGCTGCTCTGCTATATTAATGGGTTTTACTGTTGATGATATGGAATAAGTGGATGACTTGAACTTTAAATGGGACGTAGAGTGATAAGGCATGCTTAATTCCTTTCTCACTCACAATCCATATGCAGATGGTCAATAAATTATAGCAAGTTTACTTCTGAAAAGTCTCTGAAATTAGTTTTTTTTTTTAAATATACCGGTACTTATAATCTCTTAGCTGGTTTAGGGCACTAACCTTCTTAGTGCTTTCTTTGCTTTTAAGGTTCTCTATTTAATCCGTCAACTGCCATATGTGTTGCCAGTTACCTTCCTAAAATAAAAGTATTGTGGCACACATTCCTGTCTGTAACTATACCGTGACTCCCAGTCATCCCCAATAGTGGCTATTAACCACTTTTTATTCCTGAGTTCCTTTGAAAGTCATTTGATAACTGGATCCAGGAAAAAAAAATTATTATTATTATTATTTTTTTGGTTTATTATACAACTTTCATACTTCTGAGGAGTTGGTCAGCTCATGATCCTAGAGATTTAATTCATGGCCTCTTAGTTAAGAAATCTTGATTTTTAAGAATAATGTGCATGTTTCTTCTCTTGCTATTGTAAAGACTTCATTATCTGGCCCTAGTCTTTGCAGTTTATCATTTGTATGTGTACACGCATGTGCACTTTTTCTGCAAAAATTAACTAAGATTCTCCTGTCATGCCAATTTCTTCCGTTCTTCTGTCTTTATAAATATTATTTCTTCTTGCCAGGAATGTCCTTACTATTTCCTCATCGTTTGCCCAATTTCTACTTGTTAAGACTGATCTCAAATATCATATCTCTGTGAAGACTTTCCTGACAATATTCCAATCTCCACAACACCTCAATATTTATACAGGAAATTCTCTTTTGGCCATTGAGTGGCTGGCCCTGAGACCTTATGCAGGAGTAAACATCTTCAGAGACCCAGTCCTCTTGGTTCTTAATGAAATGTTTTTAATAGAAAACTAGGTTGTAGATTTATTAAAGGCAAGATTTCTTGAAATCCTTCTGCTGGAATTTAAGGTGTGTGTAAACTACAAGTTGCTGTGCAAATATTTATGTTGTGATAGGCATTGTCACTTTTAAAAGGCAAGGGGGAATCTTTTCTGTTAAAAGTACATGCTGCTTTTCTGACTAGTCAGTTGCTGATAGAATAGATTTCTGTCTTTCACAAACTAACACTTGTGGTTTTCACTATTTCATAAGTGACTAGGAGGGCGTATGACACATAATGCTTTATACTTCTGAGGACGTATGACATGATATATAAATTTACTTTGGTGAGCATAGATTTGATCCTGGTTCATCTGACCTAGTAGGCACGTCTCAGTGTAATTAATCTCTACATTTTTGTGTAGCAACTTTTGTTGCCAGCACTGTTTATGCTCCGGTAGCCAACTCCTAGTTCTGGTGACCAGAGAAGTAAAAAGCTATGGGGCTAGGAAGAGGAATGTTGGATGAATTAAAGAGTGAAATGTAAGATTCTGTGGTGGCTAAATTCATGATATGAATCAGTCCACCTTGAAATTTGTATGATATTGTAAATAAGTGTAATTATTTCAGTATTTTTAGAATCATTAAAAGGTCGGTAGGAGTAAAAAATTAGTTATACTTTAATGTGTTATATGTCATAGTAATAATCTCACATTTGGGGATTTTTCAAGATGTTTTGGGACAGATCCCTCATCTGTTGTACTTGAAGTCATCACATGGTAGTGTAGACTCTCAGTTAACCAACATGCAGGATAAATGTAGTATTCAGTTTTTTTTACCAGTTACTTGAGTTTTGGTTAACAAATAGTCTACTCGTTTGTTGAGACTTATGAACTCAATAGGAATAAGTAACGTGGTCTCAGTGTGTGTGTTGTGTATGTATGTATGTGTCTTTCTGAACTTGTAAAATCGTATGATTTCATAGTCCATTTATAAGGACGCTACCTTTTCATTGCTTACAAGTTAAAAGTCCAGGCTTTTCTTTTTCCTGTGACAAATATTACCCTTACTTTATACCTACTTATCCAGACTCAATTTATGATGCTTCTCTGTCTTTGAAATTTTGCCCTCATACTGTCAGACTCAACTATTGGCACTTCCCTGAATGCCACTGACAAAGGATTCTATTACCGTATTTTCCGTCATATGAGACAACCGGGCGTATAAGACGACCCCCTAATTTTACAGTTAAAACATAGGTTTAGGCCTATATTCGCTGTATAAGACTACAGCCTCGGAAGTGGGGGGTAGTCTTATACAGCGAATATAGGCCTAAACCTGTGTTTTAACTGTAAAATTAGAGGGTCGTCTTATACGCCCGGTCGTCTTATACGCCGGAAAATACGGTATACCATCCCTAGCCTTTCTACATACTATTTCTTTTGTCATCTTGTTCACCTAATGAACTTTTGTTAAAAGTGAAGGGTGGGGGGGGAAGTGAAGAGAGAGGAACTAGATATTTCACCCCTGCCACCCCCAGGTTTTCACAGCATTTAAACATTTAATTAAGAGTTGGTAGGGAGAGGGTAATTTGGTGTTATAGAAAATGCTGAGGATTAGCAACAGAAGGCTTGTGTTTAAGACCACTTCTGCCATTAACTGACTATGTGAACTTGGCCAGATCACCTGACCTCTCATTTTATTGTCTTCTGTAAAATCTGGGGATTGGAATAAATCAGTGGGTAAAACACACTGGCTTCCCCACCTTTTCTTTTTACTTACTTTCATTTGTCTGCCCTCCCTTTCTTTTATTCATGCACATTTGAAGGATACAACACTTTCCAATCACTTATAGCAAATTACTATAGCGATCATTCTCTCCAGGGGGAGTGGGATATACAGTATGCCCTAGCATGAGAGTGGCAAATATTAAAACCAGGGAAGACCTGGGGTTTTAAAATGTATCCCAAGTTGAGATCTCAAAAGTACCTCCACCTCTTAAATAATATTCATCTGTATTGGGGCAAAAGTATTTGTGGATCTTTGTAACTTCCAAAAGTCTGTTCATGAGACCATTTTGGCTCTGGAGTCAAGTGACCCTAAGCAAGTAACCACTAACACCATCTGTTGGTGGAAAGAGTTGTACTTTTTATTGGATGTATAGTCTTCTTAGATCCTATGAAATTTTGCAAGTTGAAGGTTTTTAAGTTGGTGAGTTTCTGTATAATTCAGAAGTATTATAGGGTAACCCCCTCTTTTAGTTTTGAAATAATTTCAAACTGACAAGAAAGTTGTAAGTAGTAAAGAGAACTCATGTAGACTATACATTTTGCCCCATTTTTATCACTTCTCTCTCTCACACACATACATACATGCACATTATATATGCTGTTTTTTGAGATATTTTGAGATTAGTTTGCATACTTTATACCCCTTTACCTCTTAATAATTCAATTATCTTTCGTAACAAAATTATTCTTTTTTTTTAAGATTTATTTTTATTGTTTTTGACAGAGAGAGAGATACAGAGACAGAGAGAATGGGGAGGGCCCAAAACAGTCTCCATAGTTGCACATCATTCATTTTTCCACATAGTTTCATTCCACAAGTGGAAGTGGGGCTGCACAGGTCAGGAACTGGGCCAGGGTCTCACCCTGGTGAGAACCAAACTGGGGGCATCCCCAGTTCAGCATATGGGTTCACACGGGCCGGGGCTGGGATTCGATCCTCGGTCCCCGGGACTGCAAAGTGAGCACTTAACCCACTGAGCCATCCCGGCTTTCCCAAAATTATTCTTTTATATAGCCATGGTACAGTTATCAAATTCAGGAACTTGACACAGTACTTCAATCTATAGTATATTTCCAATTATTGTGTGTTGTCCCAATAATATCTCTTTTTTTAAGATTTATTTTATTGTTTTGACAGAGAGAGAGAGAGAGAGAACAGAGAGAGACAGAGAGAAGGGGGAGGGCCCAGAGCTGTCTCCATAGTTGTACGGTACATCAGTTTTCAACGTGGTTTCACTCCACACAGGTGGGCAGGGAACGTGCAGGGCAGGAACTAGGCTGGGGGCCTCCTGCATGAGAAGCACTCCCCAGTTCAGCATATGGGTCCGCATGGGCTGCAGCTGGGTCTCAATCCTCAGTCCCCGGGGCTGCAAAGCGAGCACTTAACCGGCTGAGCCATCCCAGCTTCCCCAGTAATATCTCTTATAGAATTTACTGCCCTCTGATATAGGACTTTTAGTTGTCATGTCTCTTGAGTTTCCTTTAATTTGTAATGTCTTTCTTTGTGCCTCATAACATTTTAAAAGAATTCATGTATAGAAGGTTTCTCATGTTAGGTTTCTCCATTTCCTTGAGGTTAGATTTAGGTTATGCAATCCCAGTGTAATGACTCATAAGTGATGTGTCCTTTTCAGAGTATGTCTCAGAAGCACATGGTGTCTGTGCCCTCATTGGTCATGCATTAGTTGGGGTGACATTGATTGGTAAAAATCATAGGTTCCAGGTGTACAATTGTAAATTACATTGTCTGTATATTGCATTATGTGCTGACCACCCGGAATCAGTTCTCTTTCCATCACTATATATTTGATGCCCCTCCCTACTCCTCCAATCCCCTCCCCTCTTCCCTCAGGTAACCACTGAACTATTAACTGTGTCCATGAGTTTTGTTTCTTTGTTACTTTCAGTTTTATATTCCACCTGTAAGTGAAGTCCTATGGTTCTTGATTTTTTCAGTCTAACTTATCTCACATACGATGATCTCAAGGTCCATGGTGATGGTAATTTTGATCCACACAGTGTAGTTACTTATATTTCCTCTTGCAGCTAACAAGCAGTCTGTATGAAAACCATTTACTTTTTTCTAATTAAAATATCTTTATAGAAAATGTAAAAATGTATAGGTAAGCCAGTTAGGAAAAAATTGACATACAAACCTGGAGGTAGTCACATTTTAGTGTATGCTGTGTATACAGTATGTACTGTTCTATACTGCGCTATATATTACCGCTATAATACACTATAATGATGACATCCAAGAAGTATTATATCTTAAGTACTGTTTGGAAAATTGCTTTATTCAGTTATGAGTACATTATGAATATTTTCCCATGTGTCACTGAATTTCCTCTGGCATTTTAGTGGTTGCATAGCGTTCCATTGTGTACAATTCTTTGCCTGTGGATTTTGTGATGTTCAGGTTAGCCTTTCTTTTCTCTTGCAGCTTCTTAAAGGAGGTTCTGCTGTACTATTACCTCACCTGAAATCTTGGGAGTCCTGGTGTTTGTGTTGCTCCTATCAGCACTGACTGCTGTTTTTTGATTCCATTGTTGGATATAACAAGCCTGGGTTCCCTTCTCTGACCTTTCCTGGGCCTGCAGTGTCACACTTCTGCCACATAGATAAATCTCTTTCTGATTCAGTTGGATAGTTTTCATGTTTTAAGTACTAATATTGTACAAGTTGTTCAGTTTTTTGTTTGTTCCAAATATATACTGTTGGAGTTAAATAGACTCTTAATGGGCGAGTGTTCTGAGTGGAACATCTTTCCATAATACACACCCACCAAAAACAAAAACACACAAAATGAAACAAACATTTGGAGCACTCTTGAGCTTTGTGCTTGGAACGTCTTACTGTTATTTGAATTTCTAGTTAACCTACATTTACATTTTGGACCAGGTCACATAGGAGATCTCAAGAGCTCTTATGTATTAGAATCACTTGTCAAATTACCTTAAGCAAACCTTCTATGCTGGAGATGAGGTATAACCTTTAAAGGCATTATTTAATTTTCTCCCCTTTTAATATGTAGTCATTTAAAAGTCTCTGTTTCCCTAGAAGTATTTAGTTTTAGACCATTTAGGTACATGAAAACATAAGCTGTTTGTGTAGCTGTGGGCTAGTTTGTAAATGGATCATCCCATTCTACAATTTAGTACAAATGCAACATTTTATCTGAAAGACTTATAGCTTCATTATTTAAAAGCTTTACTTTGAAAAATAATGTCTGCTATTTTATAGATAGTGTGGTATATTTTAAATGAAATAGTTTCTTTTCATTGCCCTGAATATAATATGCAATCCATTTCAAGTATGGTATTAGGGTGGCAACACAGTAAGTGAAAATTTTCTGGTGTCCTTATCTTTTTCCTTCTAGATCAAGACCTGAGCTTCCTTAGTTTAGAAAATCACCTTTCTCATACATCTTGAATATGTACCTAAAATATTTAGAAATTAAATATGTCTGGAAGCTGTATGTTGGTGTTTAAGTTTAAACTATAAATTGGTAAGTGATCTAGTAAACAGTCTTTCTGGGAAACTATTTAGTTCTTTTGACATAGGACTTCTAAATGTGTAATTAAATTAGGCATCAGTTTTGTTTCTGTGTTGTCTGAATGTTCCCCCGCAAATTGCACTAATTAACAAGAACTTTTGTCATTATCCCAGTGGCTACCAGTTGCACCGCAGTTCAGCATATGTGTTTTCATATTGTTGGTCAACTCTTCTAGAGCATGTTTTGCAAAATATTAAATGTCTTTAACATAATATCTCAAATCATTGCATAAATATGTAACTGGTACTCTGAAAGGAGATTAGATTAGTGAGAAATTATCACTTTTAACCCTTTGTTCATATATTTTAAAAGCATTGGTTTCTTAGTGGGAATACAATGAGAAGGTAGGTGTTAGGAGGCTGACTGTGCCTGTAATTTAATCTAGTTTTGTGACCTCAAGCAAGGAACTAAATCCTACACATTTCAGATTTCCAATTTGGAAATGGTATTGCTTAGAAAGAAGCAACCTGGGGATGCCAGGATGGCTCAGTGGGTTGAGCACTCACTTTGTGGCCTCAGGGTCTAAGGATTGGGTCCCATCCCCGGCCCATGCAGGCCCATATGTTGAACTGGGGTGTGGGGTGTGCCTCCAGTTCAGTTCTTGCCGGGGCCCATGCAGGGGGGCCCCCAGCCCGGTTCCTTCCCCACACAGCCCCTCGCCCACCTGTGGAGTAAAAGTGTATGGAAAACTAATGCTGTCAACTACGGAGACTGCTGTGGGCCCTCCCCTTCTCTCTGTCTCTCTCTCTCTGTCAAAATAAATAAATAAATAAATCTTTAAAAAAAAAACAATAAAGATAAATCTTTTTAAAAAAGAAAAAAGCAATATGGCTATTTTGGGATTTAAACCCAAAAGACAGTCATATTATGGTAATTGTCTTTAGAAGTTTCAGAAGAAAGTAAGTAGAAAATAATGAATTTAACGAAGAAAAGTGATATGATGTTAGCTTGTGAATGATATGCCATTCATAGCACTAGGGAAAGTAAATATGAAAGCACAGATTTGTATTATTTAATTTGAACTTTTCTGTGTGCAAAGCCCAGAAAGGTCTTGAGGTGTATACTAAAAAAATAAACTGACTTCTAGGACTTACAGTACTTTTATGGTATCATATGAGGCTTTGTTGTCCTTAAACCCTACTAAATACTATTGACATGTGGTATAATTGTAAATATTTATAAATAGAATTTTCTTTAAGTTATGCTTTGCTGTACCTTTTTGTTATTTTTTTTGTTTGTTTTACTAAAAACTGGATTTTAATATGACCTTAATTTTCATGGATGACATGAAATTTGAATAACATTTGAATTAAAAGCAGGCAGAAAAAAAATTTGATTCTGTAGTGATATAGTTTAAAAATATGTTAATATATATTCCTGGCCTGCATCACCTTCTTTTCACTAAATAATATTCATAAAATTTAGGTGTTTGATATATAAAGTAGACTAAGAATACATTCCCTTTAGCAATTTAATTAAAATATTTTTCTTAGCACTAGAGGGCACTCTTGATTTATGAATTCATAGTCTAAATAATCTTGTGTGTAGAATATGGAATGAAATGAAATCATTTGAAACATTTTGTTGCAAACTTAGTGTTGCCCTCAGAGAATTTGGATTATCAAGCTTGTTTTGTATAGTAGTGTAAATATAAGTTGATCTTAATGGAATCATAAGGATAGTGAAACTTATAAAATGAAATACTATAAATTGAAGGAAGTTAAAGCATTTCTGTGCTCTCTTCATTTTCACATTGATTTTCTAAATGAGTTTTAAATTGTTTGAAAACCTGTTTCTAATAAATATTTTATTTAAAATATATCTAGCACAATGTTTTGCTCTTAGCAGGTACTTAGGATATATCTGAAGAAAATCAAGATAAATTTAAAATGTGACCGAAGGCTGCTATCAATAGTAATAATTTTAAGCAAATTTGATATCCAGAAATGTGTTTTGCTACATCTAAGAAACAGATTTGAGGCATTCTCAGTTATTGTGTTTGCAAGTAGGGTTTTGGTGATGCCCACCAACATGTATTTTGCTAGAGTTGTATTTCTAAGGTTTTTGTCTTATTTAATTAGAAAACTCAATTGATTTTTAAGCTTTGTGTGAATTAGGTAGATAATATCTACATCATCATCATGTATACTTTACCATGTGTCAGCACTGTTTTAAAGTGCTTTGCATGTATTAATTCGTTTCTTTTCACCACAACTCTCTGAAATAGGAACTTATTTTTTCTTTTTCTTTTTTTTTAATAAACTGAGCACAGAAAAGTTAATCAGTGTGCTGGGTTTAAACTTAAGCAGTCTTGTCCTAGTCTGTGCTTCTAAATTATTGTCTAGAATGCTTCTCCAGAGAGAGGAAACTTAGCATCTAGAGAATTTCAAACTCAGTTTTTAAAGTGGGTATAAGTTAAAATACCTAATTTATATATACTTACTTACCATTTCTGTTATGAAAAACATCATAGAAATTTAAAGTTGGAAAGGGGCCTAAAGTTCATTTACTCCTGTGATTGTGCAGAGAGGAAGAAATTCTGTCCTAGATCATTGAAACTATTTGTGGAAAGGGATTAGAACCTTGGGTAAATATTCTGACTTCTGGTAAAGTAGAAAGAAATATGGTGTTGTGGAAAGAATATTTGACTAGAATTTTGGATGACTTGAATTTTATTCTTGGCTCTTCATTTATCAGGCTCTGTTGCTTTGTGTTATATGAGTATAATATCTTTCTTAGTCTTATTGGTAGTTGTGAAGACCAGTGAGATAGTAGAGTGAAGATATTCAAAAAACCTTAGAACTCTACAAATAAATATATATTGCGGTATTTGTGATACATTTGTAAACTAGTTTATTGGCAATAGTAAACTGAATTCAGTATTGTTGATTTATGGATATCATTCAGATTTCTAAAAATTTATTGTGTTAAGCTGTTACTTTGCCACATGTTTCTTTACACTATTCAAATTTCAAAAGTTTTTAAATTTTTCTTACAGTAAGTGAAAAATTATGCGTTTGCTTTGCTTATTAAGAACACAGTGGTAACATGTATTGAACACTGTCCATTTGGTATTTCTCATCATTTGAAAATAGCATGCGGGATTGTCCTCAAACTGGATTTAGTGATTTAATTGAAATAAAAAAGAGTTCAGTAAAGTTAAAAGAAATTATTTCTTAACATTTGTTTTTTAAACTTTAAATAATAATTAGAAATGCGTTTAAGTATTTGTTTTTTGGTTGTTTTTTTTTTACAGGAATTATGTACTTGTGGGTGTGAAGTAATCAGTCTTCTGTGCTGTTCACATAGCATTCGGGTCTGATGTGGTGGGAAGCATGGACCTCATGAACGGGCAGGCAAGCAGTGTGAATATTGCTGCTACTGCTTCTGAGGTAAGACATTTAAAATGAATGCATTTGTAAAGTTTTGTACCTGGCGTTCTAACTTTTCAAGCATTATGGTTGGTCACTCTTATATCAGAACTTGAGAAAAAGGGCTACAAATTTTTGAGTTTTTTAAAAACCTCTTTTAATTGTACCATTTACATATCCACTGTGCATCTTAGAAACAGTTCATCTTTACCCACTTAATATACTTGGCAAATAATGATTACTTAAAATCTTTCCTTGGGTTTAGTTTTAAAAGGGCAAATGTAATTTCATTTGTGGTGATTTTGCATTTGAGGGCGATAATATAAGTGAGGCAAAGAAAGATTCTTTTAATTCAAATCAGATACTTTTGGATACTATCTAGATCTCTTTGTTCCAAGCCTATTGAAGGAGATCAAAGAACCATTAGCTTGGTGTTGGAATACTCTGGTGATATAGCTTAGAGCAGGGGTGTCCAATCCTTTGGCTTCCCTGGGCCACATTAGAAGAAAAATTGTCTTTGGCCACACATAAAATACACTAACATTAAGTTAAGATAGCTGAAATGCTAAAAAAAAAAAATCACAATAAAATCTCATAATGTTTTAAGGAAGTTTACGAATTTGTATTGGGACACATTCAAAGCCGTCCTGGGCTGCCTGCATCCCAGAGTTTGGACAAGCTTGGCTTAGAGGGTTAAAGATGGACATGAAGATGGGACTAGATGCTCACCTCTCTGATTAATGAATCGTGATTTTATTTTTGCCTCAGCTTTTTTCTATTTTGTCTATGAATGTAGGGTATTTGCCAGCTTCCCTTAATAACTTGAGCATCTAGCTCCTGTATTTATCCTTTATTTTTCTTTTATTGTATAGGATGAGAATAATGTTTATGACCCTTTAACACCTTGGCCTCAAATTTTGTTAATAACTCTTAACTCATTTTTGCCCCAGCCAATTACTTAGGACTTGCTATCATTAAAATTACTCTTAAGTCTATAGTTTTATTTTTTATATGTAGATGATTTCCATATTTTCATCTCTAGCTCTGTCTTTTCTCATACATTTTATTAGGTATTTCTGATGGACCAGACATTTTACTTATAATATGAACTAAATCAAGTTACTCATTTTGTAGCACTCGCCTGTGAAGAAAATAATCCAACTCCTTTCTCTTACTTCTGTTAATAGCATCACCATCTGAGTTTAAATCTTTAGATTTGTTGTTAACTTGCTTCCCCTTTGCCCACCACAACCATCTTTTCATCACAGCAGGGAGAATCCACCCACACAGCAGTTCACAGTCTTCTATAATGTAGTCACTGAAGGGCCATCCCACCTTCTCTGCCTATTCTGGTGATTTGAAACCGCTCACAGATCCTGCCTACACTCACATGGAGAGGATTCCATGGAGTATGACTGTAAAGAGATAGAGGTCCTTAGCAGGACCCTAGAGCCTCTCCACCACACTTCATCTCCAGGATCCAGTCCTTTCCTCCTTATTTCTGCTAGGACCATCTGTGTTTGGTCATTTTTTTAATTTCTTGTCCAGATTATTTTAGTTTGATTTTGCACTTTTCTATTCTCTGCTGTGTTTGGTCTGTATGACAATAATTCACTTTTAATATTTTTAAAATACAGCCATTAAAATTTATTGTGTCCCCAAACTGTCAGTGGGTCCTTATTGTCTACTAATTAAATATAAGTGACCCTCAGCCTTGCATTCAAGACTTTTCTCAAAATGATCCTAAATTTTTTTTTAATCGGTTTAACAGTTACTAATCCTATACTTGAAATTTACAATGTCATGAAAGAATACTACATCTTACTGATGTTTGCATAGCTTTTCCTATTTCTGTTGTATCTGCCAATATCAGTTTTTCTACCTGGAATTTCTCTTCCCATTCCACTAAACCCCATCCACTCACTGTACAAAAAAGACATTTTTGTCTGTCTTTCAAAACCTGTTTCAAATGTTGTACTTTCAGGAAGGTCTTTTCCTGATTCCCTTGAGCAGATGGGAGCTTTACTGTTTTTGAAACTATCACTTGAAAAATGAAAAACACTTTTAAGTAATTTTTTCTAGAAATTTAGTCATAGCTTTTCTTCCTCCTTGAGATAGGGGTTATATTATATGTTTGTATTATACAGTAGACTCTTTGTTAACTGACACTCAAGTAATTGGCACTCTCAAGCAACCGGCAAAAATATTGAAGAAGGGATGGCTCAGTGGGTTAGGCGCTCTCTTTGCAGCCCCGGGGACCAAAGATCGAATCCCGGCCCTGGCCCATGCGGACCCATATACTGAACTGGGGAGTGCCCCCAGTTCAGTTCTCACCGGGGTGAGACCCCAGCCCAGTTCCTGCCCTGTGCAGCCCCACACCCACCTGTGGAATGAAACTATGTGGAAAAACCGATGATGTGCAACTATAGAGACTGTTCTGGGCCCTCCCCCTTCTCTCTGTCTCTGACTCTGTATCTCTCTCTCTCTCTCTGTCAAAAAAACAATAAATCTTAAAAAAAAAATATTGAAGAAATATTACTTTAAATAAAAACTAAAATAAAATCTCAGTGTGTTACATAGCTGTATATCATCAAAACTTGAATTTGTATGAGAGGTGTGTAGGCCTCAAAGCAAGCTGATAACTGTACAGTTTTTAAGAAAGCTGCACACAGGTTAGCCAGTACAGCATCACCTACTGATATGGATCCAAAACTATCCACATCCACTTCTCCTGATCCTAACCTAGCTACATCTTCAGATCATCATGAACCTGATGTAATGTCTACCCGATAAACTCGCTACCCCTTCTGTAACAGTTTTAAGAGTGTATGTGTGTGTTTTCTGTTACTTGAAGTTAAAAAAATTACGTGAAGTTTATTAAGTTGATAAGTTTATTGGATGCCATTTAACTAAAATTGCACACTGCATTCACAAAGCTATTTTTCTAATAAAACTGTTATTGTAAGTTTTTTATTTGCTTAATTTGCTTTTAATTACTATATTATTAATATCAAGGCAATACAGAACTCATGGTATGGTGTGCTATAGTATAGGGTATAGTACTAGTTAGGTCTATTTTTAGTCTATGTGCTGCCAAAACAACACAGTTAGGCCTAATTTTAATAGTAATTCTCAAGCAACCAGAAACTGTATGTTTCTGGCATCTACCAATCCCCATGGGTGCCAGTAAACTGAGAGTCTACTGCATATATGTTTATTTGGCATATTTATAACCTATTAAGCTTGAATACCTTAAATGTATGTATGCATATATATATTAGTAAATGTATATATATTTATAACTATATATCCTGTATATGTATTTATACATATAGTACAAGGGCTGTCTGGAAAGTATTCAGCCACGTAACTGTTCTCACTATATTGACAATGGCTCGATTTTTTTTCCCAGGCAGCCTTTGTATATGTGTATGTATTTATAACTATATTATTTATAACTATATATCCTGAAACATTTTATCTAGTGTTACAGGAAATGGTACACAATTGTTATATTTGTTAAATAAAATAGATTATTTCATTTATATAAAAAAAATTCTGATTACTTTTTCCTAAAAGTGAATGAATTACATCAGGCCTCAGGGTAGTATAATTTAGTATGTAGGGGAGGGGGAGGGGGAGGGGCAGTGGCTGACTTTTAAGTTGTCTTAAGGTGGCACAGAAATAGAACTAAAAATACATATTTCCACCTTCTCTTAAAGTACAGATCTATTATATCAAAATGCAGAATTTTTTTATAAATGTGATAAGCTTACAGAAAGTATAAAATGCTTGATTTGGGTGATTGACTTTGCCTATCTTAGTACCTTTGCTTTTCACCTGTGCTTGAAAGTTCTGATATCAGTAGAGTTGCAGTGAACTCTTTTTAGACATTTAGAAGTGTTAGAAGTGACATTTAGTCTCATCTTGAATAAAGAATTACTAACTATTCTCTTAGTGGATATTATGCTTAAGTACTATTTAGCTTATCATTACCAACATATTTATTAATATTGGGGAAGCAGATAGAAGCACATCTCATAATTTTTTAAGCCTCTAATAATGTCTTATAACAAAGACACAAGGATAGTGATTGCTCATTTTGGTGACCAATATAATTGCCATTATGATTTGCTAACTTATCTTGATTGAGTTAAAATCTTGGAGAAAATTGCCAAGTTATGTTTACCAAGCTATTACTTGACAGAATGTATTTAGTTATTTGGGCAGTCACTGGATTGGTATAGACTGCTTAACTGGTGTCTGTTAGAATGCCTAACATTGTGAATAAGTGTCTATATTAGCCTTAGGACATAAAGTAATATTGTTGATATACTGTAAGCTAGTCATAGTTATAGAGCTTAAACACATGAAATAAATACTATGTATAAAATCCATTTATAGGGCTTTGGATTTCTGCTTGGACATATAAGTAGCTTACAATTCATTACTTCAGTCCTCACAATATGAAAACAAATTAACTGAAAATCAGCAACTCTTATTCGCTCTGTCAGAGAATTGATGTCACAGAGCAAACTGACAATGATACCTGGAAAACTGGAGAGGCAAATACAGAGAATCAAAATTTATCAAGAACAGAAAGTCATTGGAGCCCAGAAAGGGAAGGAAAACTTAAGTTGTAATTGACATACTACTGAAGGCTATGTGTGGACTAGTTTCAGAGTTAAAAACTTCTGGGGGCCCAGTCTTAGGCCCTCACCCCCACTCTTACTCCCACTTTTGTGTGTTTTGCCACTGGGAGCCCCACCAAGTTCTCAAAGTGAAAATCAGAAAAATCCCCTCCTGCTTCCAGCAGTGGAAGGAGAAAACCAACCATTTTTTTAAATGCCTGGAGGAGGTATTCATTATGAATTATGCCCCTGTTCTCCTCCCCTCCCAAGGAAAACTAGTGGACTCTAACCTACTTGGGGGTAGAGAAATCCCCAATTTGAGCTCCAGCCCTTTCTGCCTTTGTTGCCTTACTTTTTAAGGTAAATAGGGGCACTGAGAGGGTCCGAGCTCAAGGGCATACGAAAACCTGATGGTAGAGGCTTCTCCTCTCCCCACACCTCAACAACACATCAACAGGGCTTCTGTTTAATAATGAAGGATTTCAGCTGAAAGAACTGTAGGGCATAGACTCTAGCTAAGAAGGGAAACTCAAAGACAACAGAACAGGAGAGACAAAAACAGAACACTAGAGAAATTTGAACACCCAGATACCTCTAACAGTAACAATAAACAGCATAACTCTTATCTAGGTAAACAAATCTTTGCATTAAGAGCCTATTTCCTTTAGTTCCTATTACCCAATACATCATGTCTGGCTTTCAGAAATAATAAAGCATGCTAAAAAAATAAGAAAAACATAATTTGAAGAGACCAAGCAATAGAACCAAAGTCAGATATGTCAGAGACTTTGGAATTTTTAGACTTAGAATTAACCAGTATTAATGTTAAGGACTAGGATGGAAGAAAAGGACAACATGCATAATCAGATGGATAATGTAAACAGGCTTTTGAAACTCTTTTAACAATCAAAAGGAAACACTAGAAATCAGAAACATTGTGACCATAGTGAAGAATGACTTCGATCACCTCACCAGCAAACTGGTAGCCAGCCAGTAGACAGTCAAGGAAAGAATCAATGAGCCTGAAGAAATGGAACAGAATATCCAAGAAGTGTGGGATAACAATAGAAGGTGTAACACACGTAAAATGGGTCTTCTCAGGAGAAGAAAGAGAAAGGAGCAGAAGAAATATTTGAAGTAATAACGGTTGAGAATTTTACAAAATTGACGATCCCTTTGTAATGATTTTGGTATTTAGCTATTACTGAAAGGGAGGAGAAATGTAAAAATGAGGCATAATGACAAGTACTCAAAACTGATGTACACACACTGCTTATAGGTTGACATATATTATACCTTGGTAATTGAAACTGGTTAATTTTTCTGTGTCATTAACTGTAACCTGATACCCTGCCACCATTTAGTAGATTGTGATCTAAGTATTGTTACAATGACAATGATGATCTGATTTCAGCCAAGTGGTGCCGAATATATTTTTATCTCATGGTACAGGTAAAGTGGAAATTGAACAGAAATAAGATTTTCAGAGCCCAAAACATTTTGTTCCCTATGTAGCAACAACAAATTCAAACTTGAAATAGGAACTTTAAAGGAGAAAGCATTTAAAATTTGTAATATACTAGGAACAACAGCTTCAACTGTACTATCACAGACATTTAATTAACAGATAAGACTGAATATTAATAGAGTTCTGGATGTTTTATGTTATGAAATAATTTCTTTTTTTTAGTAAAGATTAGTTTTAAAAATTATAAGTGGATGTATCCTTCTCTCCTAACTTCCCTTTATACCATTTGAGAATTACTGAACTTGTTAAAATCTTTTATTTCTGTAGGAAGTGATAGGATGTCAGGGTAAGAAAACTGACACAAGAAAATGACTTAATCAAGAACCTGAAAATCTAAAGTCAAGGTCAAATTTCAAGTTCCTGACTCTTTGATGCTCTTCCAACTAAGCATTATTTTCTGCCCAACTTTTTATCAGCATTTGTTAACCCACTGTTCTAAAGTTCCCTCAGTTTTTAATGTCAGTCTAGTTTCTATGACATTGACTGTGCAACAGTATTAAAATGGCTACATTTTCTTTTAATTTAACAGAAAAGTAGCAGTTCTGAATCATTAAGTGACAAAGGTTCTGAATTGAAGAAAAGCTTTGATGCTGTGGTATTTGATGTTCTTAAGGTTACACCAGAAGAATATGCGGTAAGTCTCCCATCTCTCATTTCTCCAGTTTTTGCACATACCGGTAATTTACATATTGGTACTATTAACTTAGAATCTGTAGGCCCAGCAGAGGAGATGGTAAAAGAAAAGAAAAGGGAAGAGAAGAGAAAAGAAAAGAAAGGAATAAAGAAGAGAAAAGAAAGCTGAATGTGGGAATTAATAGGGAGAGTAGCACAATGATGAAGCAAGCAGAGGGATGAAGTGGGGAAGGTAAGATCTGTAGATGTTTTTAGAGTAGCTTCATAAATTACACTTTCAGCTTGGTAAGTAATAATAAGTATTTTCATGTATGTAAATTCTTCCATTGTCCCTATCTACTGTCCCAAGCCAACTGTACTTTATTTACATGTTGGGGTATTTTTACATTTTTATAAATTAAAAAAAATAAGAAATGGAAGTTGAAGGCATTATTGCAATATCATGAAAGTTATCCAGAACAACTTTTATTTCTTTATTGACATAAGTGTTTGTGTTCTCTTTCTCCATTAAATTGTTAACAAAATAGATTGATTTCCTGATATTGAACCACTCTTGCAATCCAGGAATAAACTGTGTTTGGTCATAGCATATTGTTCTTTAGTGTATTATTAGACTGGTGAGATCCATAGCCATGTGAAGTCCTTCGATGTGAGTTGCCACTAGTGTAGTTTCATTATTTTTTATAACTTAGAAAGAAAACATTTTAATACAAGATTTCATATTACCTTTAGAGGCGATAGTATTTAATAGTCACAACATTACTCCCTGAACCAATAGATCTGATTTTTATTTTTGATTTAATGTATAACCATTCCAGATTTTCAAAATTATTTTTGTTCTTATTCGTCTCATTTATATCACAAGAAAATAACGGGTAGTCATGAGATAATTAGAAATAATTACTTAATGGCACAAGAGCTAAATTTTCATTTACTTAAGCCCTTATAAAATTGAGACTTTTTCTGGTAAAGAATCGATTACTTAATATATTTTAGTATAGCATATAATTTTAATTTAGAATATATATCATGTCATGGAATTCCAAAGAATTTGTCATTTTTTTACTTCATATTTCAGGGTCAGATAACACTAATGGATGTTCCAGTATTTAAAGCCATTCAACCAGATGTGAGTAGTTTTAAGAACTGTCTTTTTAAATAGTCAAAAATAGTCACTCAGAGTATCCCAAGGTAAGTTTTAAAATTGTCGAATTATACTTCTTAAATTTTAAATGTTTAATGCTCTTGATATAAGTTGTCTATATATTATTCAGGCCTCCGGACCTCATGTAGCATTCATAGCTATATACATCATTGAGTCATAGATAGGACTGTTTGAATCATTTTGATTGATTTGGCTTCATCATTTTACCGAGTTTCATAGTTTACTCCAGTAATCTTTTCCTTTCTGTCTTTATTTTGTGACTTTGTAAAATGACTGTGTGTTGACAATTTGGAGAGAAGAGATTCAAGGAAGGCATTTTTTTAAATAAAGCGAATAATGTTTATTATGCATCTACTCAATGTAAGGCATTAATTACAGTGTGTGTTTGTGTGTGTGTGTGTGTGTGGTTCCTATCAACATCATAACCTGAGTTCCTATCAACATCATAACAACATTGTGCTACTCTCCCTCATAATTCTTACATTCAGCTTTCTTTTCCTTTTTCTCTTCTCTTTTCTTTTTTCTATGTATTTTTACTGATGAGAAAACAGAATGATAATTGTCCTTGATACATAGCTAACTGTTGAAACTGGGTTTCAGACTCTTGTATTCCAAAACTGAGTTATTGATAATACTGACAACTTGGTGCCATAAGATGAATAAGTTTTAGTTCATTTCATAACAAAATATAATGTTTGTGTTGTATATGTACAGATCTACTCTAATGAGTCTTATGTGTTAGACAAATATTAATATATCTATCTTATATGGTATAGACAGTGTTAGTCCTGTGGTTTTCAAGTAAATTCGTTTGTCACTTACATAATGAAGTGGTGGGCCTAAGTGATCTCTGAGTTTCTTGTCATTCCACAATTCTGTTTTCCCATCTTTTCCCTATTTTAACCATGGAGAACTCTCTCAATGGAATTATTACATTAGCAAGAGGAACAATCTGTTCCATAAATAATGCATACTGGTAAACAGAAAATGGTTTTTGTATTTAAATGATGAAAACTGAAATATTTGTTTTCTCACATCCCTGCATGAAAAAAACTAAATTCTTTACCAAAATTACATTTTTTTGGCCCTGAAATTCAGCCATCTTCTCCTTAGACATATTTTTTCTTTTGAATTAAACTGTAATGACTATATTGCTGTTTCATGTAAGATTAATGCTATACAATAGAAATATAATGTGAGCCATTACATAACTTTACATTTAGTAGCCACATTACAAAGTAAAAAGAAACAAATGAAATTAATTTTAATATTTTATTTAACCTACAGTATTCAAAATATCAGGTCAACTTGTTAATCAGTATGACAATTTTTGAGGTAATTCTTACTTTTTTTTAATATATAAGACTTGGAAATTCAGTGTGTATTATATAATTATAGCACATTTTTATTTGAGTAACTACATTTCAAGAGCTCAATAGCCATATGTAGTTAAGAGCTTGGACGTTGAAGATCTAGGTAATGACTACTTGAGGACATAGGCTTCAAGTCAGTGGGAATTTTTTTATTTTCGTGGGGCATCTAACAGTGCTTTATGAAATTTAGAAATGAACTTTGAAATTCCCTTGACTCCACTCCCTGATCTAATTTAACACCAATCCCACTGATTTTTTTTAACCTCCTAAATATCTGTCCATTCCCTCCTTTGACTCTCAGCATCCCAATCCAAAATGCCATCTTAACTCAGCTATATTATTACCCTTTTACCTGATGTACACACATCCACTCTGACCCTTCTAAACTCTTCTCTACCCAATAGTCATGGTAATCTTTTCACATGTCAATCTGCTTAAAACACTTCAGTGGCTTCCTCTTACAGACAACTTACCCTAATATGGTCTACAAATCTCTTCAAAGTTTGCCTCTTCCTACCTACTCTAACGACATATATTATACCTTTCCACCACTTTCTGGTCTAGCTATACTGGCCTTTTAATTCTTCTCACCACTGAGCTGGTTCACATCCCAGTTAACTCCTACTCGTCCTTAAGTTCTCACACCAAATTTCACTTTCTCAGGCTCTCCTAGCACTCTGCTTCTTCACTGGACTGATAGTTGCAGTTTTACATTTATGTGCTGTGATTCAACAAGTATTTACTAAGTTATTATATATACCAGGCACTGGTTTAGTGACTAGAGATAATAGCAACTAAAATTTCTGCCCTTATAGAACTTACATGTAGGTGAGCTAGATAGTGTGTTTTGAGAAGCATAAAGCAGCCAGAAGAGGACAGGGAGTGAAGACAGTGGGAGCTGTGATATGAAATAGGTAACATCTGACAAAGACCTGAAGGAGATGAGAGAGCAAACCATACAGGAGTTGGGAGAAGGGTGTTCCAGGCAGAGAGAACAATGCTGATACTCAGTACCATAATACACTTCTTTAGTTCTTTTTGGGAATAAAATATAGTGTATTTTTTGCAGTATATAGAAGTCTATAATGGCCCTGAATATTCTTCTTTTAATAGTTTTTGTGACTTTATAAGATGATAGTATATTGACATTTTGGAGAGAAGAGAGAAAATCCAGGAAGGCATCTTGTTTTTATTTTTGTTTTTTAAAGGAGACTAACATTTATTATGCATCTACTCACTATAAGACATTTATTATGCTTACATAAGGGAAAAGGTTACTGGAGTGGATTGTGAAACCCAGGGCAAAGGCCAGTGAGCTACAGTGAATTTATAGAGGGCTTAGGGCAGAAGGTAAGAGATAGAACAAGGGCTAGATGGTATGGGGCTTTGAGAACCATTACTCATATCATCATCAAGATTGCATTATATCTGGCAGCATTAATAGGACTTTGTCATCTGGCAGAAAAATGTTTTCTAATTTATTGTGAAATATTTAAGATATACAGCAAGGCATAAAGACTAAGATGAATCCCTATGTACCTACCTAACTAGTACTGCACTGTGTCCTCCCACATTCACCTTCTCTCTTCCCTCCTCCCACCTCGCCAATCACTTCCAGTATTGATCTATATCATTCCTGTGCACTTGGTATACATGGTTGGATACTTCCTGGACAGGCCTGGTATTTTTTATTTATAGGGACTGTTCTTAGTTGTTAATAGAATACTTACCAAACAAAATCATGTCTTTAAGAGCAAACCTAAATCAAACAAAACGCTATGCCTGGTTTCTCGCCAACCCTGTGTCACACTTGAAATGACCTCAGATTGAAAGAAGACAAAAGAACAGATTTTGATACTTCTTTTTTGTTTCATGGTAGAGAAGAATGAAAAAAAAACCCAAAAAACATTTTTACCAATGAAAATAACTTAATCAGTAATTTTAAAAAGTGCTTAGTAGGAATATAATTACATAAAAAAACTACATGTTCCAGTTTTATAGTTCAAGGTTTCCTATCTAAGTGATTTGTACCATCTATCCATTTTGGTTCATTCTTTTTCTTTCTCCCTCCATCCTCTTTCCCCTGTTCCCTAGTATTTCTATTCCTAAATAACTTTTTCCCTCTTCCTTCCTTGTTAACCCTGAAGGATACTTTATAAGAGTAAAAGAGTGCAACACATTGTCTCTAGAAATATGAGCACCACTCAGTGTGTGGGCATGGTTGTTGGGCCTGAGACAGCTCAATGTTTATATTTATATACTGTTGGACCCTTCTCTGTCTGAACACTTTCCCTGCTATTTCCATAGCTGGTGCTACAGAAATGCTAAGAATCTTCTCTTGCCCACTGGCCTAAGTGCATGGACAAACTTGGGATCTTCTATGGATAGTCATCCCTCTCACACAAAACCATCTTTTTACTGTTCTATTCTCATCCCAATAAGTAGTCATCTCTTAAGGTAAAGGGGAGGAAACTAAAAAATACGGTTGTTGAAACTGTAATTATAGTGATTACAAAGAAGAAATAAATTAATAGTTCTGTCATCTATATTTCAACCACTGTCAATATATCGTCACAACTCTTCTTCCATGGAATTGCTCACTCTTATTTTATTTCTTTAGTTTAGACCAGGGGTGGCGAACCTTTTGGCGATTGAGTGCCAAAGTTTATGAAATAAGAGTATACTCGCTCGACTCGCGTGCCAACCCATCGAGTGAGATAGAGGTATCGATTATTTTTATGTCTATAAGAGCATAAACAATAATTTTTTTAATGGTATTCACAGCTCTGCGTGCCGAAATAATTGCTCTGCGTGCCACTTTGGGCACGCGTGCCATAGGTTCGCCACCCCCGGTTTAGACCATTTTGAGAGGCAAATTGCCATGTACCGTATTTTTCGGTCCATAAGACGCACTTTTCCCCCCCAAAAAAGTGGAGGGAAAAGTGTGTGCATCTTATGGAGCAAATACTGCAAAGAAGAGTGCACGTTGGGGACCTTAATGATGCCGTGGGGAAGCCTGCAGCCAGATCAGAAAGCAGGGACTGCATGGAAGGAGAGCGGGTCCAGGCAGGTCAGGTGCGTCTTATGGAGTGAAAAATACGGTATTTTGCAGCCTCTCTTTTCTTTTTTAATCAGTGTGTAACATTCACAGCTCTCAGAATGGATGCTCCAAAAAATCTTAATTACTTAATTTTACTTATTTTAAGATATCTTTTGAATTTCAAGTTATTTTTTAGTAGCAAAACAGACAGAGTCTGACAGTTAAGTTCGTGAGCTCATCCAGAAAAAGTGCTATTAGGTCAGTACAAAAGTAATTGTACTGTGAATTTTAAGTCATTATAACTAGGCTCAAACACGTTTTTATTAAAATAGGAACCATTACAGTCAACACATTTTTACCATTAAGAAATAAGTTTGTGTGTTCCTATAGCAGAAAAATCTATGCTTCAGGATTTGACGAACTCTTGGAAAGCTTTTTCTGCATCCTGCTGGCTGTGGAAGCATTTTCCCTGCAAAAAGTGGTCAGGATACTTGAAGAAGTAGTAGTCAATTGGCAAGAGGTCAGGTGAATATGGCAGATGAGTCAAAACTTTGTTTTAATTTTTGAGGCACTGGTTATGTGATGTGCAGTTGGGCATTGTTGTGGAGAATTGGATCCTCTCTGTTGACCAATGCCAGTGGCAGGTGTTGCAGTTTTCAGTGCATCTCATCGATTTGCTGAGCATACTTCTCAGATGGAATTGTTTCTCCAGGATTCAGAAAGCTGTGGATCAGACCATCAGCAGACCACCAAAGAGTGGCTATGACCTATTTTTGGTGCAAATTTGGCTTTGGGAAATGCTTTGGAGCTTCTTCTCAGTTCAACCACTGAGCTGGTCGTTTCTGGTTGTTATATAAAATCCACTTTGCAACACACATCACAATCTGATTGAGAAATGGTTCATTGTTATTGCATAGAATAAGAGAAGACAACACTTCAAAATGACAATTTTTTTTTTATTTATTTTTTTAGATTTTATTGATTTTGACAGAGAGAAACAGAGACAGAGAGAGACAGAGAGAAGGGGGAGGGCCCAGAGCAGTCTCCATAGTTGACATTAGTTTTTCCATATAGTTTCACTCCACAGGTGGGCACAGGGCTGCCCAGGGAAGGAACTGGGCTGGGAGCCTCCCACATAGGTCCCAGCAAGAACTGAACTGGGGACACACCCCAATTCAGCATGTGGGTCCGTATGGGCCGGGGCCAGGATTCGATCCTCGGTCCCCAGGGCTTCAAAGCGAGCGCTTAACCCGCTGAGCCATCCCAGCTTTCCCGACAATTTTTTTTTTTTTTTTTTAATTTTCAGTCAGCTCACGAGGCACCCACTTACCAAGATTTTCATCTTTCCAGGTTGCTTTAAATATTGAATGACCGTAGAATGGGCAACTTTTTGTGTAGCTGTAAGAGGATCGGTCTGCTTTGATGATTGCTCCAAATTTGTCATCAACTTCTGATGGCCCACCACTGTGCTCCTCAACCTCAAGGCTCTGTTAACTTTGCAAAACTTTTTGAACCACCACTGTAGCCCAGGCAGGCCCAAAGGTTGGACATCTCTGCAATAGACTCTCCATTAACCAGAACTCAAGCAACTGGCAAAATCTCAAGCTTTGCCAGTTGCTTGAGTTCCGATTACGGAGAGTCTACATAGATTTATCCAGCATCTACCAATCCCCATGGATACCAGTTAACTGAGAGTCTGCTTTACAAAGAAAACTGAAGCAGCCAAAATGGGGAAACAAAGAAACATATCCCAAATAAAAGAACAGAACAAAGCTCCAGGGAAAAAAGCTAAACAAAATGGAGACAAGCAGTCTATCAGATGCTGAGTTCCAAATACTGGTTTTAAGGATGTGCAGTGATATCAAGGAGAACTTCAACAAAGAAATAGGAACCATAAAAACGGAGATAAAAAACAGAAAAGAAACAGTCAGAAATAAAGACTACAATAACTGAAATGAAGAATATATTAGATTAGATGAAATAGGACCATATCAGTCATTGAGAAGAGAAGGTAGCAGAAAACATCCCATCCAAACAGCAAAAAGAAAAAAGCGTCCAAAAATAATGAGGATAGTTTAAGGGGCCTCTGGGACATCAAGCATACCAACATTCGCATCATAGAAAAAAACAAAGAATTGAAAACCTATTTGAATATTTAATGACTGGAAAATTCTCCAACCTGGAGAAAGAAATAGATACACAACCCAGGAAGCATAGAAAGACCCAACAGAGAATGACCCAAAACAGGCTGACACCAAGACATATCATAATTAAAATGCCAAAATTTAAAGACAAAAAATCTTAAAAGCAGTAAAAGAAGAAAACAGTTACCTACCAAAGAGCTCCCATAAGACTGTCAACTGATTCCTCAACAGAAACTTTGCAGGCCAGAAGGGACTGACAGGAAATATTCAAAGTGATGAAAGGCAAGGGACCTACAATCAAGATTACCTAGCAAAACTATCATTTAGAATCAAAGGATAGATAAAGAGCTTCCCAGATAAGGAAAAGCTAAAGGAGTTAGTCACCAAGAAACAGGTATTAAACAAGGAATCTTAGAGGGACTTTTTTAATGATGAAAAGAAGAAAAAAAAATAAGAATAATAAAATGACAATCACTAGATATCTATCAACAGTTATTTTCAATGTAAATGGATTAATGCTCTAATTAAAAGACAGGGTGCCTGAATGAATAAAAAAAACAAGACCCTTATATATACTTCAGATCAAAAGGCTCACAGATTCAAAGTAAAGGGATGGGAAAAGATATTTCATGAAAATGGAAACTAAAACAACAAAACTTAAAAAAAAAACAAAAAAAACCTCAGGTAGCAATACTTAAACACCAGATAAAATAGACTAACAAGACAAAGAAGGACTCAGTAATCCCATTTCTGATATTTATCTGAAGAAACCCAAAATACTACTTCAAGGGAATGAATGCATTGATGTGCTCATTGCAAGGGCAGTTGGAGGTAAATGAAAAGGGGAAGGAATTAAGAAGTACAAATTGGTTGTTACACAGCAGTCATGAGGATGTAAGGTACAGCATAAAAAATATAGTCAGTATTATAATTATGCATGGTGTCAGATGGGTACTAGGTTTATCAGGATTAAAAATGGGAAGGAGTTTGGAGGGCAGGGTGAAAAAGGCAAAGGGATTAAGAAACACAAATTGGTAGTTACAGAGCAGTTATAAGGATGTAAATTGAAGCATAAAGAATATAGTCAATAGTATGGTAGTAACTATGTATAAGGCCAAGTAGATATTAGACTTACTCAGGGGGATGACTTCTTAAATTATGTAAGTGTCTTTAACCACTATGCTGTATACCTAAAATTAAAATAATACTATCAAAAGAAAGAATGAAAAAATAAAAATCTAGAATTCTAAATCCAACAAAAAATAAAAACTAAGTAAGAAAGTATACTACAAACATTTTCAGACATGGAAGTCTCAAGAGAACTTGCCTTCTATGCATCTATTCTCAGAGAGCTAGTAGGATTTGTTCCATCACTAGAAAATTAGCCTCTTAAAATACAAAATAAATGAAATTCTATGTGAGCAAAAAATGCTATTTACGTATTTTTTCAACTTAACATTTGCAGGATCAATATCCAGTATTGGATTCACAAAACTTGTAAACTTTGATTCCAAATCTGGCACGTTTGGTAGCTATAAATTGCATGTATCCCAGCTGTCCTTTGAATTTCGTCAGTAACTCATCTAGGGAGATGTCTTCATCTGGAGTGTATAACTATTCAGACTTATTCAAATAGTCAACTATACTTAGCACTTTTTGTATTGTGTGTTCTTTACAAACAGTTTCACCATCCACAAGTGAAGAAAATGTGATATAGCCAAGAAATATTTGCAGGGCATAGTCTCTGAAAATATCAGTGTCTCTAATATTGCTCATTTTGACAAGTATATATCTATTTTAGATATTTGTACTGTTAGATATTTTGATACATAATGAAAGGTATGCTTTCATTTCATCACTTGTTACTAGAAATTACTCCATGTACTTTTTTGAGTTCTGATCCTTTGTCTTTTGACTTTCATATCTACAGAGGGTGCCAAAAAACATACACATGTTTTATTTAAGATTTATTTTGTTGTTGTTTTTTTGACAGAGACAGAATGACAGAAGGGGGAGGGTCCAGAGCAGTCTCCATATTTGTGTCATCAGTTTTTGACATGGTTTCATTCCACACAGGTGGGCGGGGTGGGGGGGGGGGCGGGTGTGTGCAGGGTAGGAACCAGGTCAGGCGCCTCCTGCATGGGAAGCATGCCCCTATCATCTGGAAGCTGAACGGGGGGCCTCCCACTTTGGGGAAGCTCATCCTAGCGAGAACCAAACTGAAGGCTTCCCACATGGGAAGCACACCCCAGTTCAGCATATGGGGTAGCACGGGCTGGGGCCAGGATTCAATACTCAGACCCCAGGGGCTGCAAGCAGACATCTTTCTTTTTTTTTAATATTTTTCAACATTTTTGAATATTTTTTATTTCTTCTTTTGTAATTCTCTGTTCAACATCTATTAAAATCTCTAATTTTTTTTAATATTATTATATTTTATTGTTAAATTTAATGGGGTGACATTGGTCAGTAACAATTAGATAGTTTCCCGATGCACAAGTCCACATCACATCACCCATGCATCGCATTATATGCCCAGCTCCCAGAATCAGATCCCCCTCCAACACCATATATCTGGTGCCCACTCCCACCTCCCCCCACAACTCTCCCTCCCCCTCCTCCCTCCTCTCCAGGTAAACATCAAACCATTGAGCATGTCCATAATGCTGGTGCCCTCTCCCACCTCCCCTCCCTCTCTCCCTCCCCCCCTCCTCCCCTTCCCTCAGGCAATCATCCAGCTATTGAGTGTGTCCATAGGTCTCTGTGTCTTTGTAACTTTCAGTTTTATATTCCACCTATAAGTGAGGTCATATGTTTCCGGATTCTTTCATTCTGACTTACTTCGCTTAATAAGATGGTCTCTAGGTCCATCCATGTTGCCAGAAATGACTGTATTTCATCACTTCTTATCGCTGAGTAGTATTCCATTGTGTAAATGCA
>PVKE010000926.1:0-116509 GCA_004027555.1 Craseonycteris thonglongyai | reverse complement strand
TCATGAGCCTATATCTCAAAAACTTAATAAGTGATTTAAAAAATAAAAAATAGTTTTGAACATATATTTTACTTATCTACCCATACCTCGCTGGAATGCACCTTATACTGAAACACAGTGTATAAACATAGTATGCATTTCACACCCCTTCTTCCCCCTTAGACTACGCCTATGACAACAAGTCGATCGCGACACACTTAAGATAAAAAGTAGATCTTATATACAGGAAAGTTGGCCACCCCTGATCTAGGGTACCATCAGTGTCTCCTCATGAAGAGATTGCTTTGTATTACGCCTTTAGCCGGAAGTATATTTCTAGTTTTGGCTGTCAGTCTCCCACCTTCTTTTTTTTTTTTTTTATTGTTAAATTTAATGGGGTGACATTGGTTGGCAACAATTGGATAGTTTCCCGATGTACAAGTCCTCATCACATCACCCATGCACCGCATTATGTGCCCACCTCCCAGAATCAGATCCCCCTCCACCACCATATATCTGGTGCCCACTCCCACCTCCCCCCTTTCTCCCACCTTCTTAAACACCATCTGCATAGAGGCAGCCACCCAGCCCACCCTGGCCCCACATGGTACAATTCCAGGGATGTTACCGGTAATTATGAGCACGGGTTGGAGGCAGAGATGTGTGATTCCACTTTGGACCCAGATGACTAACATCGTGGTACATGGTGAGGTAAACTTGTGTGTTTGTCAGATTCTAACATGGAACTATCATTTGCCATAGTTCACAGAGAAATAGCCCCAGACTGGGGACTGCTTATTAGCAGACTTAATAAAGAAATGATGATAAAGCATCTTCCTCTTCTTGGTCATCTCTGCATGTTTTGCTACCATAATTGTCTGTCACTTAAGTAATTTAAATATATTCAAGAGCTTAGATCTAGGAGTCATAGCCAGTACAATCTTGGTTGCGCTCACTTATAAAACATATGCACGGGCTGCTAACCTTCCCTGTGACCTTTAGCTGTTTGTTTGGGTTGTTCAGAGAAAATCATTGACTCTCACAGCACTGTGAAGATCAAACAAGATAATCCCGGTAAGCAGCTTGCTTATTGTCCAGCACACAAGAAACATCAAAGGGATGGTTGCCCATCAGATATTTATTTGTCCTAGAGACACTGGACATGCATTCAAAATGCGACTATATCAACATCAGCAGTAAGATTTCAGAACCCGGGCAACCTCCCTAGAGGTCACTCACAGTGTCTAACTAAAAGTACCAGATGAAGATGGTTAAATGGAGATGCTTGGATCCATTCCTTTAAATTGCCTAAGAATTAAGGTTTTACCTACATGAGACCGAGGTAGGGAATGGTACCAGCCAAGGGTCCATGTGATCATTGGGTTCAACTTGGGCTCTTTCCAGGAATCTGAAAAAGTGTCCTCACATTCCCAATTTCCTTTCATGGAAAAGAATCCATTTTGTGTCACAAAGAGGTTACCGCCAGGATATTGAAGGAACGGGGAATGTGAGATTTTCTGGAAACAGAGCTGGGAGTGAACATGATCCCTGAGAATCGCAAGGGGATCAAATGGCTGTGAGGAACCAAGTCACAGCCATTGTCCACAGCCAGCCCTTTTGTCAATGAGGACACCACTGCCTCTGGAGCTTCTGGAGCAGAACAAGTGCCCAGAACAAGAGGGGCTTGTTTAATGCTCAGGGAGCCCATAATACCCCCCTTTTTAAGGAGAAGGAATCTGAGCTTCAGATAAGGGGGCTACTGGCTTGTCACATGTCACACGGTGGCCCAGCGACGGTCTCAGCCCAGGCCTGTCCAGTTCCAGGGTGTTCCCACTACACTTCACAGCTTCTCCACCAACAGGAATAATTATAATAATTATAACCAGTAGAGCACAAAGTTGTTTCTCTCTCTCTCTCTCTCTCTCTCTCTCTCTCTCTCTCTCTTTTTTTCTTTTTTGCATACATTACTCCTTATAATACCTCCCCAGAGTTCCTCTGGGCATCGCCTCCATTAAAAAATGGGGGAAAGTCATAAAGAAGTGAAACCACTAGCCACAGACCTAATGTGGCGCAAAAAACTATGAAGGATCTATAGACACACAGAGAGTTCAAATGAGCACCCAAAGAAGATCAAAGTTAGGTCAGTGAGCTCATGTTCAGAGAGGGTCCCTAATAGAACAATAGTTAGGAGCAATGGTTTTCAAGGCTTGGTCCCCAGACGAGCTGCTACATCACTGAATCAGAAAGTCTGAAGGCTTCTGACCAGCTGTCTGCGTGGTTCTGATACATTCAGGATTGAGAACCCCTGTGTGGGTGAGTGCTGGAGTTGGGCTCAGTTCAGCTCCATGAACTGAGGCAGGCTATGCTCTCTAAACCTGTTTCTTCTTCTATGAAATGAAGATAGTCCTACTTGCTTCCGGGTAACTGTGACAATCCAGTGAGTGTCAATGAACAGACAGCACTTAGCCTGGTACAGTGGCACCTCGGTTCACGAACTTAATTCGTGAACTGACTCTGGTCACGAACCGAATTGGTCGTGAACCGAGGCACAGTTTCCCATAGGGTTCAATGTAAATCTGGTTAATCCGTTCTGACCTTTCTTTTCGGCTTTTGAAGCACAAAAAATATGAAACAAATTACAATACACATTAGTACAGTATAGTAATGTAGAAAGAGCACAACAAAAATCAAAAAAAGTCACTGAAAGTACTCACAGTGTACTTTTTTCTGTGTCTCTTTCTCGCCACGATCTTCCTACAGGAAGTCACAACCATGTGACAGCCAGGAAATAGCATTAAAATGGCCACGGCTCCTGTTCGTGAACCGAATCGGAGTTCGTGAACCGGAGCATATTTTGATGAACTTTTCTGTTCGTGAACCGAGTTGTTCGTGAACAGAAGCGTTCGTGAACCGAGGTACCACTGTACCTGGCACAGTGCACACTCGTTACACTGTAGTTAGACAAGATGTGTGATCCAGGGGCCAAAATTTGACAACACTCTTGGTGATCCTGCCGCAGTAGGCCCCCTGGAGACCGCTGGTGGGCGTGCAAGTTGCTACAACTTCTCTACAAGAAGACGGTTTGGCAGCATCTACCCAAATTTATAAAGGCGCGTGTGCCCTCTTTTAAGCAATTCCACTTCAAGTATTAATCCCACAGATGAATACACCCAGGTTCACAGGCCTGACTACTTACTCCTGTGGGAGTCATATGGATAAATGGAATGTGTCCCGGAAGGTTGAGGAAGGTGGAGGTAAGCAGATGATTCCAGAGAAATTGCCAGACAGGGAAACAAAGAAAGGGTTTCTGACTGTGGGGTAATCCAAGATATAAGAATATTTTTTCCCTTTAGAAAAGTTGTTTTTTTTTTAAATTTCTGATTTGGATTGTTACAAGACAGATAGATATGGGTAAATAACAGTTGACTTCTACAAATATAAACTAAATTGAGAAGAAAGACTATCTCGGGATGGTGAGATTATAAGTAAGTAAAATTTTTTTTTTGTTTTTCTGATTTTCCAGATTTTCTTCTGTTTCTGGACTCAGGCCATATTCAATGCTATTTTTTAAAACCTGTGCAGATTATAATTCCATTTTTTTCTAATAAAAGCATTGAAATGTACACAAGACATATTACAAGGACATACAAGTGTGTCAGGATGGTAACAGTTGGCATCCCTGGCTTTACAGGTAATCTTTATTCTCAGTTTTGGGGGTCTCAGATTTTCTAGAATGCACCTTCGTTCATTTTACAATCAGAAGGACAAGTTCAGGCCGTTGAGGAACGTCACAGGATCATTTAGTTTGGGAGCTGCCGGGGCAGAGAGAGCCGCAATGCGGAGAGTCGCCGCCAAGGGGCAGCATTGCCCGCAAGATCGCTGGGCCCAGCGCTCTAGGGAGCTGCCAGCAGGTGGCCCGAGGCCGCTGACAGTGAGGCCGGTCAACACGGATCTCTGGATTTCCAAGGCCAAGTCAGGAAGAGGGTAGAGGAAGCTACGGCTGCTACGAGAAAGATGATGGCGAGACGCCCTGGTTTGGCGTCCGGCAGGCAGAAATGGAGTCATCCCCAGAAGCTCATTATCCAGGTCACCCGCATCCCAGTGGGAGGGGCAGGGCAGGAAAGAGAACAATGGGAAACCAGACCCAGTCGGTCCCCTTAGGGCCATCAGTGCTGTCACACAGGCCAGTGACACCAGGAAGATGAGCAAAGACACAGAGACCAGAGAACGTGTGGCTGAATATTGTGTGCGAGGGAGGGAGCTTTCGCAAAGATGCCGCCTGGTTCTCGGGCTACCTGGTGAGGGCCTGTCACTGCAGAGAAGGACACAGTCTGGTCATGGTCCTGAAACACAGGCTCATGCAGAAGGTTCTATGCAGGAGACAAGCACTGGTCCAAAAGCCAGCTCTGCCCTCTCTGAGCCTTGGTTATTTTTTCATTTGTAAAATGGAGACAAGAAAACCTACCTTAATTTCTTGTGAAGATTTAAAAACTGCATGAGAGAAAGAGAGCTAAAGTGACAGGCGGCTTCCTCTCAGTAAACCTGCATCACAGGTCTGGCCTTGGAGACTTGAGTCTGCCCAGGGGAAGGAAGTGGTGCACAGAGAGTCTGGGAAGGCGGCCTTGGACTCCCCAAACTCAGCAGGCCCTCCAAGGCCAAAGACCTGAGTTCAGGGGGTTGCAGCAGGTTAGGGGACCAGCGGGCTTTGTTGATCCTCTGCATCAGAAATGTGGTGCAGCTGCTGGGAGGATGAAGGGAAAGGCGGGATGGAGCCGGTGCTTGGCACCATGCCTGGCCATGGGGGGGTGCTCAGCAAAAGTGGGAGCCATTCTTTCCTGGGTCAGGCAGGAAACACCACCCAGGTCTGAGCCTGGATGACAGACAGCCGCAGGATTGGGGTTCGTGTTTTGTTCCTAGCTCTTCGCCCGGCTTCTGAGGAAGGGGGCTGGGAGCTGTGGGGACTTGCCTGCTGCCTTTGCGCCCCCTGCTCATCACAGAGGCATTTCCTCACCCGAGAAAGGCACAATCACAGGGGGTCATTTGCATAATAAAAGGGGTGATTGAATTCAAACTCGTGGAGCCCTTACCTTTCAGAGTCGCCAACTCTTTTGTTCCCCATTCCAATCAGTTCTGGCAGGTTTTAAAAGACTAAAACAGGTGGCACTGGGAGATATCAATGTGGAAAGAAGTGTGGTCACAAAAGGGGTTCATTGGGACCACCAACAGAAAGCCTTTTTCTTTTCCTGTGAGGCTCCCTGATCCAGAGGCGGGAGAAGGCACTGACGCGGGACTGATTTCCTGGTTTCCTTTTTATTTTTCTTCCCCCTCACCCAACAGGGGGTATTTCTTCAAAGAGAAATTTTGAAACATTCTGAGTGCAATCTATTTTTAAAAACAAAACAAACTCTAAAACTATTTGATAAACATAACACTTAAAAATGTACTTGAGTTTTAATGTTAAAACCCGTTGGAGAGGTGGAAAGGCATTGATTGAGGACTTACCATATACTGAATCTTCTCAAAATCTTTGTTTATAGTGTTCCATTTTACAGATGAGGAAATTGAGGTTTAGAGAGTGCAAGGAAGTCCCTGGGAAGTGCCTAATGGAAGGATTGAATTGAATCTCATTTATTTTTTAGTACAAAGCCCATAAAATAATTTTTTTTTAAGACAAATAATGCTACTAAGGAGAAAGAAACAAAGAAATGGTGGGGGACAATTTCTTAGGTGTAGAGAGAAAAATCTAAAATGCCAAGAAAATATAAAGAAAAATGCAAGCCGATACATTCTGAGACACACACTGAACCAGAAGCTGAGTATCAGAAAGAGACCCAGAAAAATAAAGTCTACGTGGAAGGGCCTGGGGGTGTGTCATGAGTAAGAAAGAGGTTTGGCCATGTGGGTGGGGACAATGCACATGGTGTGGATTCACCATCATTGTGTTTTCTTGAGCAAAGACTCAATATAGAGACGTGGCCCAGTGCAGGAGGGGGCCAGGTTAATGCTCAGCCAATCTCACACATTGTGGGTGTAAGGAAGCGATTTAAGGAAGCGATGCGGGAGATCGAGCGGCTAATCAAATGCGAGCCTTTATTGGGGGGGAGCGGGGGGGCTCCCGGGCAACATTCTTCAATCCGAAGAATGCGCGTGGGGAAGGGAGTGAGTGGGTTATATAGGGCTCTGGGGTCGGGGAGAGGCAAATCAGGTTGCCAACGGAAGTCCCGCCTTGGAAAGTTCCCAGGCAGGTCACAGCCACTTGGAAAGTCCGCTTTGCCACATCCTATTTGCCCGGGCCCCCGAGGCCCACCGACCTTACAGTGGGCAAGTCCTCTGTGCTGTGGGAGAGTCCACATCACAGCAGCCAGAGAACCGGAGCCCCTCCATGTGCAGCATGCGTGGACAAGAGCCTTATACACACGTCAGCAAGCCCTGGGCCTTCACAGATCATTTTCCATGGGAGGCTGTCACAACTCCGTGAGTGTGTGTGACCCGATGGACACCAAGAGTCCTGTGTGGGAGAGTTTTTGCTGACTTCCCTCCGCGCGTGCGCGCACACGCACACCATTTGCCTTCATTTACAATTCATTTCAACATTCCTTTTTTCCACCTAAATTTGTGCTTTTCTGATTTTTCCCTTGAACTTTTTCCCTTGCTGATTAATAAAGTACAATTTTTAACATGTGTTCATATTTACATCTGTATGAGAGTCATGATTTTACCTGTTTCTGAACATTATCTTTAATAAGAGAAACTTTCTCTGAAAAGTACAGGGGAAACCATTTCACTTCAATATGACTAAACAGAAAAAGATTGTGGTCAAGAAATAAGAAAAAAACATGATAATTGTCAGAGTAACATATCTATGATAAATAATAGCACATTAAAAATATATAACTCCAAGCAGAAGAAAACTATAACATTTCAAAATGAGCTATAAAGCTAAGAAAAAAAAATAGCTAAGAAAGAATATAAAACAGAATTAGAAAAGCTCAGGAATATATTATAGACAGCCATTAGAATGAAAACACAAAGCTTTCTAAATACCAAAAGAAAAAGGGATAGAAGCCAGACCTCTCTGAATATGCAGTGTTTTATAGTTTTTATTTTGTAACCATGCATATATATATATGCAAATAGAAAAATAAAACCTTGAATTATTTCGTTACTTTTTAAAAGTAGCGAAGATATTTTTCAACTGTGTTCAGTAGTCAAATATTTAGTAAAAAGGTTAGTATTGTTATGTTAAGCTTACATATATATTTGTGTATAATTACATCTTATATATGTATATGATAGGATAAAGCAAATAATTATATTAATTTCATTAGAAGCCAAGATAATTAGCATAATAAAAAGTAAACACATATAAAAACTGGTAAATATGAACTCTAATTGTTCATTTGAATTGGAACTAGCTATATGAACTCATTATTTTTCCTTTTCTAAAAAATACTTTGTTCTACTTTTGTCCACTGAAAACAACTAGAGACACTGACAACCAAGTAGCAATGAGCACTCTTAGCATTCAGACAGTGGTCTCTAAATACCATTTCCCCCTAAAAGGAACCAGCGCTCCTCAGGCAAATGGGTGTTTGAAGGTCAGGGACAAGAAACGTGAAAGATAAATCTGGGACATGGTGCCATGACTGACAGCATGAATCTATCAGGCTCTTGGGCGCATGTCAGAGGACACAAGAGCCTATTTGAAGGGGCTCTCAATGGTCAACGCAAGACTAATATGAGCATCAAGAAGAACATTCACTGAAACAGACTGAAAAAGTCACACAAAGAAATCTGTAAGTTCAAAATGATATAAGAGAAAAATATCATTGGTTCCTTGGGAAGTTGCTAAGATACTCGTTGAACTAAAAACTGATAAAAGATAAGCGTCAAGGATATGAGTATACACATATCTCACCTCCCCTGTATGTACTGGATTTCAGGAAAACCAAATAGTTGATAAGGAATTTTTTTTTCTCAGAGAAGAACCATTGCCAAGGAATGACAGCATGAGAAAACAACCCACTGGCAATTCCTAATGAAATGGTACATTCGGGCTAGAATTTCTCAACCTCTTTTCATTACACATACCCTCCCCCTAGGAAGCCATTTTAGACTTTTTTTCTCTCTAATCACAGCCCCCATAAAATTTTAATACCACAGATATACTATACATATACATACATATGTGTATGTACTATATGTATATCTATGCTTTATATATTAAAAGAATAATATAGTTGGTTCTCCAAGAACCAACATTTGCTTCCTTGAAGTCATTATCGCCTCGAGAGTGTGTGATACACAATGCCTACCAATGGTTTGATGTCGAACTTTATCATGGGGAGACCTGCTGATGCTTATCTGAACTTGTGAATTGTTCTTTGAAATGTGAACGTCAGACATTACAGGTCTCTTGATGTGTGTAAGGCAATAGCAAGTAAGCAGCACTACTAATGAGTAATACTTCCAAAAAATAAAAAGAATTAATTTGAATGTAATCACATCTCTAGCTCTAATCAGTTAGAGGAAATGCATGGGTAGACAAGCATGATAAGCCCAGCAGGAGGAAACCATTAGTTAAACCCAGAATAAATCCAATTCTACAAGACAAATCACCCAGTTTTCTCAACAAATGATAGTTGGGGGTAGGGGGAGGGAAGAAGAGGGAGAAGGAACTCATAGATTAAAAGAAATTTAGAGGACATATCAACCAAAGGCAAGGTGTGGGTGCTTTCAACATAGTTTGGATATTAGAAAGTATTAAGAAATTATTGGGGAAGCCGGGATGGCTCAGTGGGTTAAGTGCTCACTTTGCAGGGACCCAGGATCAAATCTCAGTCCTGGCCCGTGCAGACCCATGTGCTGAACTGGGGAGTTCCCCCAGTTCAATTCTCTCTCTGTCTCTGTCTCTGTCTCTGTCTCTGTCTCTGTCTCTCTCTGTCTCTGTCTCTGTCTCTCTCTCTCTCTCTCTCTCTCTCTCTCTCTCTCTCTTTGTCCCTGTCAAAAACAATTTTAAAAAAAAGAAATTATTAATTCTGTTGAGTGTGACAATGGCATGTGGTGATGATTTTTAAAAGTCTTAATCTCTTAGAAAGTCATACTGTTGTATTTATGGGTGGTATCAAAGGATACCTTGGCTTCGATTTAATATATTTCAGCCACTCCCCATCCCCCCAAAAAAAGTTGGGATAAAGATTAAGAAAACAGAGAAGCAGAATGTTAATTGTCGATGCTGGGTGGTAACACAATGGGTATCCTTATGCTAATCTCATCTCCCTTTCTTAATATGTTTGAAATTTTTCATAATAAAATAGTTTTTGAAAATTATTTACTTAACCAAATATACAAAACTAAACATAAAATAAAGAGGGCAGCTAACTGATGCTTCCTAGGGCCACTGTTCCCAGAGAATCCAGTTTTTCGAAGGAACTTTTGGTGTGAACTCTCCTAATGTTTAAACTCTAGCAAAAACAAAACAAAACAAAAAACATTTTTTTTTTTTTTTTTTTGCATTTTTGAAGAACTCTGCCCGGCTCCCCTGAGGACCCACTCTAACTGGCCAGCCCTCAGACTGAGACCTTGGGGGGAAAATGCCAAACTCCATTACTCTGACTAAAAGCCATTGTTATATGCTGGGAATAAGCCATCTGCCTTTAGTTTTAAACCTTGTGGTTTATTTTCCCAAGGACGACTAAAACAGCACTTGACTTCAGAAATGCGTTTCCAGGTCTCTGTGTTCTCAGGGTTCCTGCTCTGCCTTCCCCCTTGAGGTTCTCTGCACCAACACGCCTTCCTCACTCTCCTGTTGGAAAGCACAACACTATCTTCTGAGGACACTCCCCAAGCCCTCTCTTCCAGGAAACCTTTCATGTCACCAACCACAGGGCTTCTCCCCTCCCTGGGGGGGGTTGTCTGTGAGGGCCAGCCAGGCCAGGGACCAAGGTGAGCTGAGGGGACGCCGGGAGCCCTGGGAGCCAGAGTGCTTCCAACTCCCCAGAGCAAGAGAGGACGTACACATCTGCGTCGTTAAAAGCCTGATGCTTTTTCATGTGGCAAATAGTTTTAATCATTCTATTTCTTGCTGAGTGTATGCCAAAGACACAGTTCATTCTTCTAGAGTCTCCAGAGGTGGACCCATGCCCCTAAGGACACTGGGTCTCAGGGAATCTCTATGCTCCCTTAGAGATCACAGCTTGAGGGGTGCTGAGGTTGCTCTGGGACCAGCTACAGATAACTGGCCATGACCTTAGGCAAATCTCTCTCTGAGCCTCGATGCTTTCCTAGTGAAGTGAGGCTATTGGACTCAGCAGATCTTCTTGTCCTAGTCTTTGGGGACAGCATTGTGGGGCCCTGAGGCATCATGAAACTTCCCGTGGAATTCTGGGCCCATTTTTCTAGTCAACATGCAGTACTCTCCCCAGGAACTGAGAGAGACATGGGGATCCAGGACTACACGAAGCTTCGTGAGATGGGTTGTCCTGGGAGCCTCCATCCGTGCACCATTTTCCTCTCTTGTTTTCCAGGCGGTCCTCTCAAGGACCCTGGGATACAGGGAAAGAATAGTCTTTGCAACCAATTGTGCTGGGACAACTAGATATCCGTATGGAAAGAAATGAAGTTGGACCCCCACCTCACGCCATTTACAAAAGTTAACTCAAGATGGATCAACACATAAGTGATAAAACTATAAAACTCTTAGAGGAAAACATAGGGGTAAATATTTGTGATATTGGCTATGATACCAGAGGCATAGGCAACAACAACAAAAAGAGAGAAATTGGATTTCACTAAAATCACAAACTTTTGTGCTTCAAAGGATACTGTCACGAAAGTGACAAGACAGCCCACAGACCTGGAGAAAATATTTGCAAGCCACATATCTGATAAGGAACTTGTATCTAGCCTGTATCAAGAACTCTTACAACATGCAAGAACTGAAAACATGCTCAGTGAAAGAAGCCAGACACAAAGGTCATGTAGTATATGATTTTATTTCTATGAAAGGTCCAGCATAGACCAATCCCTAGTGATTAGTGGTTACCAGTGGGTAAGGAAAGGAGGAAATAGGGCATGACTGTTAATGGGTGTAAAGGTTCATTGGGGGACGATGGAAAGTTTCTAGAATTAGCTGTGATAGTTACACAGTCTTGTGACTATACTAAAAATCATCAACCTCGTGAGGAAAACTAAAAATCGATTTTAAAGGACGCTGAGCGATGCAGGACCACTCCCTCTGCATAGCCTGTCTCCACCTCTACATGCCTCACAGCTGTCACGCCCGCTGAGGCCGTGGCCTGGCCTCCCTGCTCCTTCTATGGCCCACACTGAACCCAGAGTGTCCTTTCAAAATGCAAATGGCACTGTGTCAGTTACATAAAGTCCCCCAGGGGCTCCCGGCTGCACTTGCAATCAAGTTCAATCTCCCTGTGGCCTCCAGGGCCCTGTGTGATTTGTTCCCTGCCTGCCTGGACCTCACCTCAGTCCACTTCCCCTCAGCATCGTGGTCCAAGCCACACTGGCCTTCTCGGATTCCTCCAGTCCCCACGCTTGTTCCCCTTTGGGGACTCTCACTTCCTGCTCTCTCTGCCAAGATTATTGTTCCCACAGATCTCTGCGGGACAGGCCCTTCCTTCTTGCCTGAGCTCCTGCGTCACCTCCTCAGAAAGGCCCCCAGCCCAGCCTGTCTGAAGTGACCAGCTCACCCTGCCCACCTCCTTCATGGCTCTTCATTCACCTTGTGCATCACGTGCATATATGTCACGGGACTCCTCCCACCTCTAGAACGTAAGCTCTCTGAGAACAGGACTCTAACAGGGCATTGGCACGTAGTAGGATCTCAACAGTACGTGTCAAATGAATAAACGTGTCCTCGTGTGTCTTACCAGGGATGCCCTTCTTGTCACTGTCCTGAGCCCATTTCCTGATTTGTAGAATGGAACCTCATCGGACTGTTGTGGGAACCTGGTGAGATGGAACATGCAAAGCCCACAGAGGACCTGCTTCTCCTACAGTGTGAGATGTCCAGGTGGGAGGGACTTCTCTGTGGTTGGAGGGGACCCCCACAGGAAAGTTTGGATTTAGCTCCCCATAATCAAAGGCTTGGCCACTTGTGGACTTGGTGTTGCATTAGAAATCACAACCCAAGGAGACAGGTGTCCCAGGTGGGAAACAGTTGATTCCTGTCTGTGCCCCGGCAGAACCACTGAGGGCCAGGCCCAGAGTCACAGCCCCCAGGGCCCATTTCCCTAGTGGCTGCTCAGAAATGGGCCGTGCCACCCAGGGAAGCTGTGAAGACCAGCAAAGGGCTTCCTGGAAGCATGCCACACACCTTGCTGTGAGCTTCCTGCCTAGAACAGGCAGGCGGGGAGGCAGGGTCTCACTTCTGGGAAAAGAAAAAGACGTTTTGGAAGGCATCCACCTTCATAGCCCCACCGTGGGAAGAGAGTGAGCGTGTTGTGTGCAGCTGAGCCCGGAAGCTCTCGGGCCGGGTCACATCTGGCCGATGCCCCAAAACAGCGCTGCTGGACAGGAAGCTGACCTGAGCTGGCCTCCCAGCCTGCTCTTCTGAGAACTACAGGTAGTGAAGTCACTGGGGGGCTTCTGCAATCTGCAACCCGGCGACCACCGGCCCCATTAAAGTACAGGCGGGAGTTTGTCACTGACCAGGTGACCCTGGGCGAGTCACCTGAACCCACTTCCCCTCTCAGAGCTTCAACTTCCTCTGCTGGAGGACAGAACTGAGCCCAGTGTCCTGCTTCCGGTCTGTTGAGAAGGGAGGACTCGGGGCCATGGGAGGACTCGGGAGGCCGTGTCCTGGAGTGTGGCAGGCACACCTAGCTCTGACTCCATTTATCAGCTGTGCTGCCTCAGGCAGCTCACTAACCTCTCTGAACCTCTTTCCTCTTCTGAACTGGGGACATAAAGCTCTACTCCCCAGAACTACCAAAAGGACTAAAGACATGTATATAATGATGCACACAGAAAAAAGTTTAGAAGAAACTATAGGAAAATCTTCAACAGCAGGATAGGAAAAACTGTTTTGGATAAGATATAAAAAGCACGAACCACAAGGGAAAGGAGTTGATGTGCCTACAATTTTAAACTTCTGAGTAAAAATGACCAACAACAAAGAGAAACCATTAGTCAAAGGCAGGGAGAAGGTATCTGCAATACATGTAACCAACAACAAAAAATATATAAAAAAACAGAACACTATAAAGAATTCCTATAAATCAAGGAGAAACGAAAGCAAATAACTGAATGAAAATGGGCAAAATGAACAAAAAATTCTCAGAAGAGGAAACATAAAGAAAAACACAAATGAAAAAGGATTCTACGTCACAGCTGCCAGGGAGGTGCAAATTTCAGCAAGATACGATGAGTATTTCACACCCCTCAAATAGCCAAATTTTAAAGTTTGGATATACTGTACAAGTATTCAGAAAACATGAAGCAACAGGTGTGCTACACACAGGTGAGGAGTACAAACTGGTGCAGCCACTTGGGGACAGTTCGGCACCATCTAGAAAATGTGCAGATATGTATGTTATGTGAACCAACCATTCCACACTTAAGCGTCTACCCCAGAAAACCTTAGGCACCAACATCCCAGGACCAAGGTGTTGATAAGTGCATAGAATAACCATGATAATCCCAAACTGGAAAACAACCTAACTGTCCATCAACCATCGGAGGAAGGAGTCAGCAAACTTTGTCTGCAAAAGGCCAGATGGTACATATTTAGACTTTGCAGACCATACTCTCTGTGCCACAGCTACGCAACTCTGCCTGAGAGCAAAAGTATCCATAGACAGTATGCAAATAAATGGGCGTGGCTATGTTTTACTAAAACTTTATTTACTATCAATAGGCATGGGGTTGAGTTGGGCTGTAGTTTGAAACCCCTTGGTAGAATGGTTATACAAATTGTGGTATATTCATACAATGGAATAATATTCAGCAACAAAAATGTTACACAATAACATGGAAGAATCTTAAAAATGTATTTTTGAGCCAAAGAAGTCAGATACAAGAGGATACATACTTTTTATTCTATTACAGAAAACTCAAAAATGGGCAAAATGAAATGAGAATGTTAAGGGATGCACACCTAAATAACAGTACTACGAAAAACATCGATAATGTGATCGCAGTGAGAGTGGGGACAGCGGTTACCTTTGGCAGATGTGGAGAAGGTGCAACTGAAAGGGGAACGTAGGAGGCTTCTGGCGGGCACAGGAGTCACTGACCATTTTATGTTTCTTGAGCTGGGTGGTGGTTATTCGGAGGTTCATTTTAGAACAATTTATTAAGGTATACGTTTGTATTGAATGCACTTTTCTTGGTTTATTTATTATTTTTCACCCCCTCAAAATAAAGTTTTGAAAAATATTATCACTTCCAGTGTTTATCCTCACATCCTAGTGGGTGTTCCTGCAAGACTGAGAGGTGTTTCAGGAGCAAATATCTCTGGCCAGTGCACCTGCCCAGGACCCAGCGGAGAGCTTGCTGATCAGAAGCATAGGAGGGAAATCGTCACTTCAGCCCTACGGAAATTGCCCAGGGGCTTTGGCGTGTGCAGGGAGGGAGAAAAGACACTTGCGGCTTGGCGGCCACATCTTACTCAAGGGGGATGCCCTAGCCAAAATTTAGCACCTGAGTCAGAACGGGAAAGATAAAAGATACCTCCCTGGTCAGTCTCTTTGGGTTCTTTTAAAACTGAGCTGGGGATGACAGGGTTTTGTCATCCCTGGTTACATAGACCTCCTCTTCCTAGTCCTAGCAGTTACTCATGGTGAATGCAAAGCATGTGCACACATGTGTGTCTCTACACATGCATTTGTATACATGCCAAACATTTGAAACAGGCCTTTCTGGTATCTACAAGACTACAGAGTGTTAAAATTATTTTGAAAAACATATTGGCGGGGAAACTGGAATGGCTCAGTGGGTTAAGCGCTCACTTTGCAGCCCTGGAGACCGAGGATCGATTCCTGGCCCTGGCCCAGGCGAACCCATATGCTGAACTGGGGTGTGCCCCCAGTTCAGTTCTTGCTGGGGTCTATGTGGGAGGCTCCCAGACTAGTTCCTGCCCTGTGCAACCCTGTGCCCACCTGTGGAGTGAAACTATATGGAAAACTAATACTGTCAATGATGGAGACTGCTGTGGGCCCTCCCCCTGCTCTATCTCTCTCTGTCTGTCTCTCTGTTAAAACACACACACACACACACACACACACACACAGAAAAAAACATATTGGCAACCAAGAACTGAAAACATGTCCCAACTCTTATCCCAATATTTCTACATCCAAAACTGTTTCCTTGTGATGTTATCAGTAATATGAAGTAAGTTTATTCAGAAAATGTTTTTGTCCCCATGAAATACATTTTCAGCACTGGTAAGACCTGGGAAACTACTTAACATTCAAAAATAGGGAACAATTAAGTAAGCCAAATCCAGGCACATGATGAAACATATCGGTCAGTAAGATTCTATTTAGGGAGAGCTGATATTAAGCAGGAAGAAACAGGGTACAGAATTGAAATTATGGGATGATTACAACTGTGAGAACAATGAAACCTTATACACACAAAAATGCAATGGAAACAAATCCAAGAAAATGGTAAAAAGTTATCTTCAGGAGATGAAAATCAAATGTGCATGACTTTGCCTCATAATTTTCATGAAGAAATTTTCCCAAGTCATCAAAACAATTTGATTATTTTAAAAAATGTAGAAAAGTAGGTGATAGAAATACATGCAAGGAAGGCAAAAATCATGAAGTTTGGCTTTATAGGACAGGAGAGTCAAAAGGGAAACTGAAGCACAAAGGAGAAGACCAGGAGAGGAAACTACAGTGTGTTGAGTCCTTTTATGGTTCACGTAGCTCAATGCTGGGCAGCTCGTGGGTGCCAAAGCCGGGCTTCAGGTGCAACTCCAAGTCTGTGCTCTTCCCCACTGCCCACCTGCCCACCTCATCATCATCATATCATATCACCATCACCATCGTCATTATATTGTCCACTTCCTCAATTCAAAGTCACCCACCCACCCACCCACCCACATTTTAACATTTCTGAAATCAAGGTATTTCCTACGATTGATATGGGGTTTTTTTTTCCCTTTCTAGATGCTAATTAAATTCATGATTCATCTACAACTAATGCTTTCATAGAATCAAGGAAATCTTGCAGTTGCTGCTTTTTATTGAGTTGTTATTGTGTGCCAGGGAGTGTACATAAGTTCATCACCTTCTTACGAAACACTGAAGGAGGCATTTCATGTACTACTTCAGGGACAAAGAATGAGTGTCAGAGAAGTGAGTAACATTCCCAAGGCCACTCAGGAAGTACACAGATGAGCCAGGACTCGTCCCTCTAAGCAGTAAAGCCCTCTGGTCTGTCTCCTCCAGAACACTCCTCCTCTGTTCCTCTATTGTCTTAATCTGCACCCTCTCCTTGGTCAGCACCTGGTTCCCCGGCCCTGGGGGCCCCCCTCTGCCTCACACAACACAAGAGCAGAGCAGTTCTCCATAGATACTGAGCACATCAGTCTAAATGAACTCATCAAATCTCTTTCTGGGGACCACCCATCCTCCCCAGGGAGTCCCTTTGTTTCCACGAGAGTTGACTCTATCTGTCCCTTTTATAGACATGTGACTTAAAGCTGGCCAATCAGAATTTTATATCCCCTTAGTCATGGTAATTGAGATTGGTCACCTGACACAATTGGAGCCAAGGACATTCCCTTATACCCTTTCTGTGAATTTGAGAAATATCCTGTGGCTCTTTCTACCTAGAGAGGAATGAGAGTAAAGGTGGCGGAGATTCTGGGGTTGCCTTGGGATACCTGGCTCCCACTGCCTTCTGTCCTTGTACGAGGCTGTGGCAAATGGCGATGCTGGGAGTTAAGGTCTGAAGGACCTACGTCTTGGCTGTGGGGTGGAGGGATACACCTGGTTCTGCCAGGCCTCCTCCTTGTGGAATGGGGAAAGGAGGGGGTGGAGTTCTAAAAGAAAACTTGGGTGCAGTTATAAGGAAAGGAGAAGGGACGCCGGGCAGACAGGAGTGTCATATACCTGGCCATCTGGATGCTGCCATACACTTTTCGTCGCCCAGTTCAAAGGTCAGCCTCTCTCTGAAGATTTCTTTGACCTTCGCAAATGAATGACACACTCCTCCTCTGTTTTCCCACTCTGAAATGCAAGCACCCGCGGGCCTGTCTATCCACCGTCCCCCCATTAGACAAGTTCAGAAACGAACTCTCCTATTCATCAGTGAGCACCCCCGCCGTGCACATGGGGCTTGGCATGTAGCCAGAACTCAGCAAAAAACTGCCCGTGTCCAATGTGGTGCCTTCAGTTGAAGATGATCCAGATCATGACCCTGAAACTTTTTTTTGATGCATCATCCCACATTCATTTTAAAGTCCTGGGTGAGTTGAGTGACAAATTACAGAGCTTGCTCCCAAATGCCTTTCAATTCACACAGCCAAATCAGTTCAGCAAATTATATGTAATCAAAGAGAAAATCAATAAGTACAGCAAGAGCATTAAAGAGTGCAGCAGATCCATTATGTACTTAGCACATTCAGTCCAATTTGCAGGAAGTTCAGAGAAAAGCAGGCTTCAGCGTGCACACAGTGCCTGCGACGGGCTTCTTGGAGAGTCGGTTTGCATGGCCATCCAAGGTCAGGGCAGATTAGGCCCCTTGGGGCCCCCCCTCCCCTCCAGCCCAGCCAGCCCAGGTCAGCCCCAAAGGCCGTGGCGACTGTTTCACAGGCCCGTTCTGCTTGGAAATTCTATGAGATATGAGAGAAGCGAGGGGAGGAAAAGGGGAGAGGGAGAGGAAAAATGCACAAAACTCCTTGGCATTTTGGTCTGTCCCTCAATTCCTCAGCACCCTCGTGCCTCTGAAAAGGGGGCATCTACCAGCTCATTCGACGAACCTGTCTGAACACCTGCTCTGGGGCACAAGCCCAGTGAGACCTGCCTCCAAGCCACTCACAGCCCAGTGATGACCCAGGTGGGGGCCGTGAGCCCCTCTGCCAGAGAAGGAGGAGGGGACATTCCAGCAGGCTGCTGAGGAATGACGAGGAGTGTGTGAGGGCGGCCTCTCACAAGGGGGCAAACGTCCTTGAAGGGACAGAGGTGACACATGTTTAGGGAATGGCCAGTAGGTCAATGTCACCAGAGCATTAAGTGCAGGGGGATGAGAGCTGGCGGTGGCTCTCGCACACAAGTCCCAGGGCCTCCTTCAGCCCTCCTCCTTCAGCTCCCTCTCACTGCAGCTGCAGCCACTGGTGCCGGGGAAGGGAAGTGAGTGATCTGGCCAGAATCACCCGGGACATGACCTCTGGCCACACGCCCCAAGTCCACTGTGCATTCCCGCCTGACACAGGTGCCTCAGTCACCTCCGGCCACAAATCTGGCCATGCTTTAATTTCTCAATGGAGCCGATAACCAGCATCCCTTTGGGAAATCATGGTGCACATAGCCATGATTATGACCTCTGGTTGGTTTGGAAAGACTAACATTAATAGAGGAACGATTCATACTGGCAGGGATGCCAAACACGCACTCCACTAGCTGGCGGCTCACGGGGCAGACATTGCTAATCAAACCCTGCATTGTGTCCCACTGATCTCCTAACCCTGCACTCCAGGCAGCCAATTAGAAAAGAGTCCTGGGTTGGGGAAAGCTGCATGTCTTTCTGTGCACATGCATTTAGCTCCCTGCTCTCACTGTGCCTGGGTCCTGTGGTAAGGAGTGGAATAATAAAGGGAAAAAAGCAGACATCCAGCACAAATCATGAGAAAGACAAAGAAGAGCCAAAACAGAGCCCAACACAGAGCAGGGCAGCGATACACTTAGCAGCAAACACGGGCTTCAGATGAGGTGGCCGCCCGCTGTGTCAGTCCCCTCACCCCTTCAGCAACAGAAAAAGCAAGCCAACTTTCACAAACAGAAAGCCCGTGGGCTGAGAGTACATGAGTGATGACTGGAGCGGTCATATTGGACACTGGGGTGGCTTTGAGGATGGAAGTGTGCTGAGGATGACAAAGCAAAAAATAGGAGGAGTCTGAGTCTTTTAATGGCATTATAAAGCTGTCACACTGGCACTGAGCTTTTGACTTTTACCCTTTTAGATGAGAAAGAAATGACTGCTTATTTTCTTAATACGCAGCTGAACTTAATGGCCCGCTCTCTTCCTAGTTCAGACAGCATGCTGCCTACCCTTAAGTTCCATAAGAGGACCCTGGATCTTTCTGCAAAACTCCTGTTAGCTTGACAAGTTCAGATGGGATTTTAATCCCTTGCAAACCACTCTGTTTCCTCTTTATCCACTCCTCGCTCATCGCAGACTACACTACCTGTCATTTTCAAATTAACAATTGTTAAAGGGTCCTTTTTTAAAACAGGTACCATCATGATGGTCGTACAAATAAAAAATGACCTGATGTACAGACGGGTTTTAGCTCAATAATGAGGGAAGGAGGAGGCTATGACACCAGGTTCAAGGGGAATCTAAGGAACAGGCTCCTGAGTAAGACCATCAGGAATGCTGCAATGAATGTGTTACTGGATGCAAATCTGGCCTTCCAGAGGCAGAAATCAATTAAATCTCCATGGCAAAATTCATTTGCATCACCGCGGACAAGAATCATTTGCTTTACTGTCAGGTCCGTTTTCTGCAAGGTACAGAAGTATAAAATCATTGAGTCGAGACCATGGAGGGCACAGATCCCCAGAGAAGCAGAACCCCAAAGGGTCAGCCAGTTGTTACTTTAAACCCAAGTCTTAGCTGTTCTCTGAGCATTCCTGGCTACTGAAGGATAAACACAGCTCAAGTCTTCCCAAGGACACCTGCTCCCAACCCCCAACACATTTGCCCTTGACTGTCCTTCCTCAGAAATACCTAGAGGAGCTGTCCCAACTGGACTGGACTTTGAAGGAGGAATGGGAGTTTGCCAGGCAGAGAAGGTTCTAGACTAGTGGCAGTGCTTTACTGAGTTTGCTGTGTCTGCAGAGCAAGCCCGGTGTCTGTAGGGAGACCTTGTGTGATGTGACAAGATTGCGGGTGGCTGGTGGAGACTGAAGACGCCCCACCCTCACTCATACTCCTGCCACCATGCCCCCCATGGTCCACGTCTGGGCTCCCTTACTGATTGACTGTGCTCTCTTACTTGTGGTCAGTGTTTCCCCAGTGGAGTATAAGCTCCACGAGAGCAGACTCTTTGTTTTGTTCATAGACTTATCCCCAGTGCATAGCACAGTGCCTGGCACGGAGCAGTTGCTCAATAGTCATCGTTGAGTTGTTCCACACCAGGCCCTGAGCTGGCCACCTTACATGGCTGTCCCACTTCAAGTCTCAACGATCCTGTGCATAATGGGCAGAAAGGCATGGCCATGAGGAGGGACTTGCCCAGGGGCACAGCGTCAGTACCAGGGCAGCAGATGCCCAGGGCTGAGCTGCTGTCACTACCCAGCAGCACCCCTCCCATGTCCCCAGGGCCCTGGATGTCGTGGTCCTCATGCTGTGGTGAGCATCAAGGTTACCTGGGGAGGCTTGTTAAACAGTTCTGGGTACTGAAGGGGTTCAGAGCCCAAGGCTCCAAGACAGGCCACTTTGACATGTGAGTTATTTGAGCTGAAGGCACTCCGGACCCTGCAGGCTCACAAGAAACTGCTACCTCTCCCTTAAGAAATTTAAATGTGGGGCCTTTCCATTAGTAAGAGTTATTACCAGGGGTAACCTTTTATGACTCAGCTACAGGGCAGGGCAAACTAATCACTGAACATCTGCTCTTCCCCTGGTCCTGCAATGACCTTCCTCACCTCTGAGGCCCCAAGACGCCTCGTCTCATCCTTAGCTCACCATGCCACCTGTACCTCATGTACCCTGTCTCTGAACTGCCCATGCATGCGGGGCTCCTGTACATACCTGTGTAATTAAGTCGGGTTATTTTCCCTCCTTACTCTGTCTCACATTGCTTAAATTATTAGGCCTGTGAAAAGGACCCGGGAGGACGGAGGTAAGCCTCTTCCTGCCGCACAGTGCCGCCTCTGAGTCTCTGGGCCAGCATGTCTGTGAGGGAAGTCACGGGTTCAAGAATTAGGTTTTCTCACAAGTTCCTGGGTGATGCTGCTGCAGCTGGTATGGGAACCTCGTGTACAGAACCACGGGGGGGGCGGTGGGCTCTTATCAGCAGAGGTGGCGTCCTCTTTTCTTTGGAAAGGGGGTGAGACCAGACTGCAGCCTGGGGAGCGGAGCAGAGGGCGGGGGGCTAGAGAGCAGGTCGGGGGCGGCTCCACGCGCCTCGGGCCCAGGCCCTGGCCATGCCGCTGTGGCCCTTTCTTCCAGCACATCTGCACGGCAGACGGGGCAGACCTCCTGGCTCATCACTTGAAACTTTAATTATCGCTGAAGCGTGATTCCCACAGCCACCCCCAGTAGGGGTGGGTGTGAGACAAGGCAAATAGCTCCAAAATGCATGATTTCAGCAAAAGAGGGACCGTGGTCCTGCTGTAGCAGCTCCTGGGGGCCGTGGCGATGAATCCAGAGGTGTCCTTGCCACCAAGTGACAGGTTAATGGGGTGGGAGTAGAGCCCTGGATACACCCCGATCCCTCAATTGTCAAATCGGTTACCCAAAAACCACCCAGCAGTACTGGCTGTACCCTCGACAAGGGAACTCCAGATGGGCCTTCCCTTCTGGGATGGCTGGGACCAGATTTATTCTCCCTCCCAAGGTGTGAAGCACACGCTGGCAGTCTCCATTTGAATAGTTATGCATTTATTCAAAAGTAAAGGAGAAAAGGTATAACTAGCATGTCCAATCTGTGCTGTAATGGAGAATAATTTCTTAGGGTAGAGCTAAACTTAAGTTTTTTTTAGCTTTTTAAAAAAGTAAGTCCAGCTCAAGAAAATATGAATTAAACAGTGTGTACCCAGCAACTGCATAATGCTTACCTGCTGTTCATGGATCAATTCATTAAAGCCTTGTAACAATCCTGTAGGGTAGGTGCCATTATTATAGCCCTTTTACAGATGGAGACAGCAAGGCACAGAGTAGTTGAGTAATTTGCCCATGGTCGCACAGTAGGTGGTTAGAGGCAGGATTCAAACCTAGCAGCCCAGATCTAGTTTCTGTGTTCTCAACAACCTCCTCATGATGTGAGCAGGATGTGGCAAATATCACAGAATGGTCCTTTAAACCCTGACAACTGGGAACCACCAAGCAAGTCACCCCTGACCTCAGCCATTGTAAGACCCCAAAATGCACCAAAGTAATGAAGCAGGAAGCATGTTCTAAGAACTCTGGGTCCTTCCAGACACCAAGCTTCCCAGAGAACAGCGGTGGGAACTGGTGTCTGGTTCTGTCTTCTCTGAACACAGTGTCCATGTGATCTGTCTTGGTAGGCAGGGAGGGAGATGGGAGCTGTCACTCCAAGGGTATATGGAGTACAGCAGGAGTGGTCAGGGCATGTGGAACAGTGGGGGGACGTGTCCTGGGAGGCATGCCATGGTCACAAGTGAGTCTTATAGTCACACCAAGACGGATGTAACTGGGACTCATCTAGACCAACCCTAGCTATTACAGTGATCTGGGGCCCTCCAAAGTGCCCCACTGCATAAAGAAATACATGGTATGTCTGTGGTATTAATATTTCTCAGAGCAGGACCAGGTGTAATTGGGGGAAATGTCTTAAATAGCTCCTTAAGGGGCTGTAATGAAAAAAGGTTTGAAAACACTGAATCAGAAACTCACACATTGTAAAATATGCACATAGAGGGAAATGTTGATGATATACTGGGTATCTGATAAAATATTGTTGATGGTATGAGAATCGGTATGATAATGGTATTGTGGTTATGTTTTTCAAAATCAGTTATCTTTCAGGGATATTGATCCTACATCTTTCAAGACATGTTTGCAGATGAAATAGCGCAGAGGGGAGAGACAAAGACCGACACTGAGGCAGACAGGTTGCCTGACGCTTCTCAGAGCAACAGACTTCCTTGCTGTTTCAGGACCCATCTCTCCTTAGATGCTGGTTGCTAACTAGTGGCCCATGGATCTAGTTCACAGTTCTGTTTTGTCCAACTCTCACAATGTTTTAAAGCTAGTTGAGTCAACATTTTAAAATGAGAGATTCCACTCATAACTCCCCATTTCCACCTTCGCTTGAGATACCAGACCTCGGGACTGTGGGCCTGGTCATCATGCCCCCACCCCCACCCCCAGGTCATACTGGAAGCACCCACCCTCACATCCTGTTTTGCATCCTGCAGTTTCCTTCCCTGCCTGCCCTCGGTGCCTGGAAATCACATCATTGACAATGACTGTCAGTCCTCACATATCAACTGTGAGCTGGGCAGCATTTGGCCTCATTCTCTCATTGAAACCTCCACTCCAACCAGGAGGTGGGTATTGTGATCATCTCTATTTTACAGATGACAACACTGGGGATCAGAGGACGGTGACTCACTCAAGGCCACACAGCTACTGGAAATTTAAACCTGCTCTTTCTGGTCCCTAAGCCAGGGTTCCATCTGTCATACCAGCTGCTCTCTCCTTCCTGTGACCACAAAACACAGGCTCAGACCTCGGAGTCCATGGACAGTCCTGATCCGAGGGGGCGGGCAGAAGCCACTCCAGCTCCCCTGGCTGTGGTAGCGGGGCTGTAACTACCACATCTGACACGCAGAGGGGATCGTTTTTCCGTCATCCTCTCCACTATACAAGGAGGGCATTAAACGATAACAATCTAAAATAAAACAATCATCTAAAGTGAAACTGATTTATCGCTTGTGTAAACAAGAATTTGCATTATTGAATGAAAATAGTATACCTCACAGTTTAGACTTTGTTTCACAGCTTTAAATTTCAAACACAAAGACTCCAAGTAGTCAACACAGACTGACAGAATGGAAGAAACTCAAGTGTAGTTTCCTCCTCTTTGCAACTACTATGCTTTCACTTACTTCAAATCTATGGTTTAAACGCAGGAATATAGAGCATCACAAACCTTTGCCCAAATGAACCTGAACGATTCAAGCCATTATGGACTTACTCTCAATACAAGAGCGTATAGCTGCGTCTGAGTGTATCGGAGTTGACTGTAGAGCAGGGAGTTCTCAAAATTAATTCCATGTAGAGTAATAGTTTCAAAGAATACGGAATAAAAATGTGCTGACTTGAAGCTGACATATATTATTAAAACTCTGCAATAACCACAGTAATTGTTCACAATTTACAGCAACAAGGATTTTTTTCCAGGGAGGAATGTTTGATTCCTAACACTATTTAAATGTGCAGGCATATGGTGATAATAAAAAGGCAAACTGAGTTTTAGTTCATTTCACCATTGTTATTATAATACATTTTCAGATAATGCCTGCCTCCTGCCTTTCTGGCCAGTGCCTCCCAGTTCATCCACCCCTGAGCCCAGGCCCCAGGCAGGCTGCTTACTGGAGAAACGAGTGGGAGAAAGTCCAAAATTTGGAACCAGAAGAGTGGGTTGTAGCCCCAGCTCTGCCACTCTACCCCTTTAAGTCTCAGTTTCCTCATTTGCTAAACAAGGTCAAGCAAACAGAACAGCGGCGTTGGGAGAAGCAAATGGGATTGCATCGTAAGTGGGAAAAGCTCCTCATTAAGTCATGAGCCCATGTACAAAACCCAGTCAGGACTCTGGACCAACAAGTGTTTCAGAAGAAACACAGTTTGAAGGAGACTAGTTTATTGATCATTCTCTACCTCTGTGAGTGGGGGTTTTTTTGGGTTTTTTTTCCAGTGCCAACAACAGTTCTGATACTAACTGGGCACCAACTGGGTGTCCTCTACAGGTCAGTTCCATTCTGATGTGGCCCGCCTGGAGGTAGCACAGACCCCACAACAGGTTTAAAGGCTCAAGACTGTTCCCAGTTTAGACACTAGTCCCAAGTTGCCACCTACCATTCTGACCAACCAGCTATAAATTCAGGGAGCTGCCACAAGCTCCTCCCTAGGTATGATAATTCCCTAGAATGGCTCAGAATTCAGAGAAGTGCTGAACTTACTACCACCAGTTTATTATGAAGGTTAGAATACAGAGAGAGCCAGATGGAAGTGATGTGTGTGCAAGGTGTACGGGGAGCGGCATGCTCACCAAGTCTGAACTTCTCTGAACCCCACTGTTTAGGGGTTTGTATGGGGGTTTCATTCCATAGGCATAAATCATTGGCCATTAGTGATTAACTCAATCTCCAGCCCCTCAATTCTCCCCAGAGGCTGGGGGTGGAACTAAAAGTTCCAACCCTCTGATTATGTCTTGGTTGTTCTAGCAACCAGCCCCATCCTGAAGCTACTGAGGGGCCCCAGCCACCAGTGATCTCGTTAGCACACAAAAGTTATCACTCCAGAGATTCCAAAGGTTTTAGGAGCTCTATGACAGGAACCACCAGGGACAACGACCAAATATGCAGGTGTCATAATCGGCATATATTATCTCATTTAATGGCTTCCTCATTATATTCTGTGAGGTTGATGCTATCATCCCCATTTAAGTGATTAGGAAACCAAGGCTCAGAGAGGTTAGCGGACTTGCTCAAGGTGTCACAGCTGAGACAGGATCTCAACCCTGGTCCTGAGCAATTCAGAGCTAGCCGGGTCCAAGGAAGGGATGGCTACACCCTGCCGTGCACAAGCTCTGGTGAAAAGAAGACAGGTCCTCTCTGGGCTTCCCCCTGAAGCCAGGGTCAGGGGCATCCAGCCCTTGGCTGAAGCTGAGGCTACTGACCCAGGTGAAGTCACCAGGACAATGACTGGAGTGCCAAGGGGGGGTCGGGGGGAATGGGCATGTTCACTTGCTCTTGATTATTTAAAAGATTTTTTTTAGCAGTTGAGTGAAAAGGGGATCAAAGTGATCTGTGCTTTGGGCCAGGCAGCAGGCAGCTTCTAGATCAAGTCAGAAGATGCCTTTGGGAGTCCAGCTGGCAAAGTACCAGGGAGAGAGTCAAATGCTCAGCCCGGGGGGAGAAAATGTCATAGGAAGACAGATCAGGGACCCTATTTTATTGATTAACTCAGTCTCCTTGTGGGACTCAATCACTTTGTGGGAACTAAAGCTGAGAGGCAACATGACTTGCCCAAGGTCACACAGCCCCCACATGCCAGTGTCCGGCACTGAGTCCCAGTCCACGTGACCATGTGGTCTGTGATGTGTCCACAGAGTGTGGTGGCCCCAGGTGTGGCGTAAGGCACAAGGGTCTGACTATAAACTTTCTCAGAAGCCACAGGCTTTTATCTCTCACAGCAAGAAGCTCCTGCAAAAATGGTGATTTGCAGCCTCTGCCTACAGCTTTTCTATTCTGGGTGCAGCGTATGCAATTAGCATAAATTTGAATAAATTTCTCATTTTTAACAGGAAAGAGAAATTCATGAGAAAAAAAAGATTTAAAAGCTCACGATAAGTAGTAAAATTATGTGTAAAATCTTTCTCGACATCCCACCTCGCATTCTTCCTTCTGCCTCGGAAGCCCATCCGCATCTTTGCTGTCTAACAAACTCCTCTTCACCCTTCAAGGCCCAGCTAAGAGGTCCTGTCTTCCATAGAGCTTTTCAGGAGGCCTCAGGGCAGAGTTGCTGGCTTTTCCCCTCAGACCTCCCTGGACAGGTACGCCCTTCTTCGCAGCCCATCACACTGTATTCTGACACGCCCCAGAAGTGCGTTGTCCTGCCTCATGTCCATATGCCTCATGGGACTTGCTTGGCTAAAAGGCTTTAGAAAGTTCTCTCTATGCTGCAGGTACCCTGAGGCTCTGTCTGCAACACCCAACCTCAAACTGAGGGACCTCACACCCCCAAAGCTGTCAAACTGACTTCAGACTTGCCTGCACAACTTCCTTCTGTCTTTGGGGTACGCTCTGAGGGTCTGCCCAGCCCCAGTGCAGTGAGGACACCATGTATCAGTGCTAGGTCCATGGTTAGCCCAGATAAGCCCTCAAATACCAGTCAGATGGCAGCCCCTGGAGAACCGCAGGCTCCCAGCCTGCTAGACTAGACCTGTTCTTGGATATTTAAGTGAAAATAACTCACACTCCCATTTCCCATATCTACATTTCTCCCAGTCATCCCTTGCACTTACGCCCTACTACCTCAGGCCCTTATCCTCCAAGCTCTCTTTGCTTCTCAGGTCTTCCGCCATGCACTGGCCTCCCGGGATTACCACACACACAGGTTCTGTGTGCAGCAGGCTTCCACAGAAAGCTTAGCGAGGGTGGTGACTGCACATCTATCAGCACCAGCAACTGCTCCACGTTGAACCTGATCCTAAAATCCCACCAGGAGGAACCCCTTTCTCACTGGCCACATTCGCCCATGGATGCCGGCTGATTGACACAATCTTCTGCCTCTTTCCCTCCCTTGACAGCTGTGCAGCCCTCTCTGTTCCTTTCTCCCATCCAAGATCTCTAAGTTAGGAGACTGCAGCCTTCTGGTCCCTACTCTGCTCAAAGCTCCAGGCTCACACACGTGCACACACACGTGCACTCACTTGCATACACCCACACAAACACACACACATCATATCTCCTTCCAGGACTCATCCTCCCTTCATAGAAAACAAAAGGTCCAGGTCTAAGATGAGAGTGTCACTCATTCGTTCCTTCAGCAGGTTATTACTGAGAACCTTCCGCACTCCAGGCCCTGCTCTGGCCCTGGAGATGCAGAATGACCAGGTGGACAAGGTCCCTCGCCTAACCAAGCTCATAAAGGATAAACACATAAACAAACAGGAGACCCCCAGAGTAAAGTGCCCCAAAGCACAAGGTCAATGGTATCTGGGAAAAAGCTACTTTAAGGGGCTTCCAGGGTAGGCCTCCCAGAAAAGGTGACTTTCTACCTGAGAATCAAAGAGTGACACAGAGCCAGCCATTAAAGGAACCACAGAGAACATTCCAGGCAGGAATAACAGCAACGCTGTTGGGAAAAAACTTGACTTTTCAGGAATACAGACAGGAGGCTGGCGTGGCCGGAGGGGTGGTTGTGGGGGCAGACAGGAGGCCTGAGTGGGGTTGGAATTTTGTTCTATCTGAGGAGGAGGGTCCTTGGAGGAAAGAGAAAGGAAGCATCCTGTGCTTTGTAAACTGTCGAGTGTGGTACACCTGTGAGACACGACACACTTGCTCTCTCCTAGGGTTCCCTTCTGTGTCTGGTGAGGAGTTAATCTCCAGGGCTCTGTTTTCTCCTTTCTGGGCTTCTTGCTACTCAGGCAAGCGGACACGCCTTGGAACCAGGTAACAATCGGTTCTTCTTGTTTCCCTTTCTATTTACCTTTCTGGGCTGGTCTGCTCTGCCCCCGGGGCTGTCACCTTTCTCAGGACCTCTCTATCTGAGCCACTGGAGGGCAGGCAAGGGTGACATTCATCACTTGGTCCCCGCCCTGGGCGGGTCCTGACGGAAACAAGGCCTAGAAAGGACAGAGAAGCAAGAAAGCTCCAGAAAAAGGGAAAGTTAATGCTGGGTGGAACCCTGCAGAACAGCTGGGGAAACTGAAGCTGGACAGAGCGAATGTCACTGACCAGTCTAAGGTCATAGGGCAAGCAGGAAACAGCTGGGACTAATCCCAAATCTCCAGCAGAACCCCCGTGCCCTGTAATCTGAGTGGTCGTGGTGTATAATAATAGTAACAACAACAATGATAGCTACTGAGCCTTCGGCTCTCACTCTGTGCCAGGCATTTACGGGTTTACCGGTAACTTTCTTGCTTCTCACAACAACCCTAGGAGGTGGGGACTGGTTTCCCCACTTCATGGAGGAGGACATAGGCAGCGAGATTTTGCTACTGCTACCTCCAGAGCTCTGGCAGTTTTCCTTTTTCCTTTTATGTTACTGATTTATGTATTTATTATGCTACACTTCATATCACTGTTTTAGTGTGTACTCCTTCTACTGATTAAAAAAAGTTTGCTGCGAAACAGTGTGGCCCAGAGCCCCACTCTGAACAACTGCAACTGAGCTGAGGCTCCACGTGGGGAGGAAACCCTGACACGGGGTCACTCTAGCTCACTCACAGTGCAGTGCTACGGTCGCTACCACGTGTCTCCCACAGAACGTGTCCTGTGCATCTTTTTATCCATGGCAGAGAGCACAGGGAGGGCTTGGCACAGAAAACACCAGCTGAATTGAAGCTAAACACAGTCATACGTTTTGCTTAAATGTTGCCGACTCAATCAGTAGCTGTAGGGGGACCAGAGGGAGGTCGCAGGAAAGAAGCGGGTTGTGGTGGAAAAACCACGGGCTTTCTGAGTGCTTGTTGGAAACCTATGGGATCTTCAGCAAGTCACTCAGCCTCGGTTTTCTCTTCTAGGAAAATGAGGATAAAATTCAGTCTCGTGGGTCATGGGTTAACTTAACTGAAGGGCATATAACAGGAGTTACACTTTTTTTGCATAGGACCAGATAATGGGTGTTTTCAGCTTTGTGGGCCATACAGCCTCTGTCACATGTTCTCAACTGCTTGTGTAGGACACAAGGAACCACAGACAATCAGTATGTATTGTATTTACAAAAACAGGCAGCCACAGTCTGCTTGACCCGGATACAAAGTGCCGGCCAGGGCCAGAGCTGTGTGCGACCTGCGTGGGCCCTCGGAACTTCTGTCTTTGTGGGTCCTTCCCACCATAATAGAATTTTGTGGAGCCTAGAGAGGTCTCTTTTTTTTTATGTAAATAAAGGTGTTTTGTTTTTTATCATATGATTTTAAAAGAAACTAACATGTTTTTGAGGGTCTCTAAAAGCATGATGGGCCCGCGGTGCAGCCACAGCCTGGGCTGAGCAAACAGAGGGCACCCAGATAACACTGGGAACCTGGGTCTCAGTGTGGAGGTTCCTGGTCTGGGGCCTGCACCCTTCCCCATCCCAGCTTTGCTTTCCCCAAGGACATCTGCAGCAGGGCTTGACGCCTCCTAATCACTCTGCTGGCTCCATGCCCAACTGGGGAAGGGACATCTTGATAAGCATTAAAGCTCACACATTGACCCCAAAGGGGGAGACACCCAGAGTCCCTCAGGCTCCTCTGCAAACTGGCTGAGGACCCAGCCGGCTTTCCCCAGGGCCATGTCCATCCCCTGACAGGGAGTCAAGAGTTGCAAGGGAGCCCCCTGCGCCCTGACAGGCTGTTTGCTCCAGTCAGGCTACTCCCTCACTCTGGGACTATTTCCTTCTTGGTAAAACAAGGACAATAATCCCACCCTCCCACCTCACATGGCTATGATGGGGAGCAGGGTGGATTAGCCATCAGCTCCTCAACCACCAGGTTCTTACTGAGCATTGACTGGGGGCATCCGTGTCTGGTAGGTGGGATGGTGTGGGGGACAGGTCAAGAGAAATGAGTTACCCACACTCACTGACCACTGCCTAAGACCCAGGGTCTGCTCTAATATCACATGGATTGGTTTCATTTAATCGTCACAGCACCCCAGCTAAGTAGGTGCTCTCATCACCCTCTGTTTGCAGACTAGGAAAACAACCAAAAGGAGCTGGGACCCTTGCCTGCAGGACAAGCCCACAATTAGCAACAAATGGGGATGGGACCTCGACCTTAGTCCAGTCCTGTCCTCCTAACCAGTGGTCCACACAGCCTCTCTGTGATGCCCACATGGGGGCTCACAGCTTAGGTGAGGACAGAGCTTGAAAAATATCCAACATTCTGGTGTAGAGTAACAAACCGATTGCTTGATTGGTACAAGATTTACATGAGAGCCTGAAACAGAACCCTTGACACAGATTCCCACATGATTTAACTGCTCTGCCTCCACTGTGGCCGCTGATTAAATCATTCAGCTGGTCCTGAGACCTGTGCCAAGCTGTCCCCAGGCCTTGATACACAGCAATGAAAATAGAAGGCTGTCCTTGCTCTCTGGGGGGCACTCAGAGTGCCCACAAATAACCGTCAGATCAGGCAGAAAGAATGTGGTATTTGTGAGAGAGTACAACTCAGATGAGAGGGAATTCACGCAGTCTCCTCTGAATTTGGGGGTGGGGGTGGCTGGGAGATGGGGGAGAGACTTTGTGGCATCCACAGCATCTGCAAAGCATGGCAGCTCCCTGCCCACCTCTGTTCCTGATCTCTCCCTCACTCACTGCATTCCCACCATGTGGCCTTCTTTCTGTTCCTAGAACTCTTCAAGCTTGCTCCTGCCCCAGGGCCTTTGCACTTGCTGTTGCTTTTGTCTGGAATGCTCACCACTTCCCCCTCATTTTTCTATAACTGGTTCCTCATCATCTCAGCCTCAAATCAGATGTCACCTTTCCAGACATTTATCATTTCTTGGCAACTTTACATCAGGGAGGTCAAAGAAGGGTTAGAGAGCTAATTTCCCCCTCTCCTGCCCCCTGGAAACTACAGAGCAAGTCTGCGATCTAATCTCAGCCACACCAATGGGACAATCAGAAATTATTCCCAGTGGTGAGAACAGCCAAGTTCAGGGTCCAGCAGGGCAGCAGGAAGGGTGCCAGGCTGAGGCGGCAGCATCCCAGGCCGACTGTCCCATGGCTGCTTTGTCACCTGGGTCCTGCCTCCTCCCTGGGTGCCATTCTCTTTTCCTGCAGATTCTCAGCTCCTGAGAGGCCCACCCTCATCTCCTGGTCAGTTTTCATGAGCAGAGCCGCTTTCTGTGGTGTGTGCCCAGCCCTCCCCCTGCCTTCCCCCAGCGGCCAGCCCCTGCCCCGCTCTACCGGTTGCATTGTCCAATGCCCATGTGGTGCATTCTTCAGAGCCTTTCATGTCATCTCAGTTACCTTGTTTTAATGTCTTTACTTCTCTCCCAACTCAAATGCAGGCCACCTGAGAGCAAAGGCCTGGTCTCTTGTTCACAGTTGCACCCTTGGGGCCTTGACCAGTTGCCTGACACAAAATCAGAGAATCAATACGTGATTGTCGAATGGACATGTGAATCCACATGGAGGGAAGGAAATGCTGGTGGAAGGAAAAGTGTAAGCAAAGGCGAGGAGGCAGGACGCTTGGGGGATGACAAACCCACACCTAAGGGGTATAGAAATAAGGGAGAGGAGGGCGTGGGCACTTGCAGTGGACATTGGGCTTCCCGCCCACACTCCAGTGTTTCAGTTCGGGCCCACAGCCTGAGCTCCTAAGCAAGGCAGCACATTGACCTGCGGCCCCATGGCAGAGCCACAGGGAATGTGCGTGCCCGGCACTGTGCTAGGGGCTGCAGAAACCTTCTCTTGTTTGATCCTCACAGTAGTCCTGTGAGAAGACGGAGACCCAGGGAGACCCATGAGCAGCCTGCCCACTGCTACACAGTTCCTGAGGAAATGTGGGCTAACTCTGGGGCCCATGCCATTCCCTCTGCAGGGCTCTCCAGAGTAAGGGGGCCACCAGAACTGCAGGCCCTGGATTCAAGTCCACAATGACCGGAAACTCAGCCCACAACATTGCCAAAAGTTCCCACCCGGCAGGTTTGGGGAAGAGAGGAATGCAGGTTCAGGCAAAGGGTTGAATGATCTCACATAGGCTCGAACAGGGGACAGGCTGGATTGGACCTGACCTTTAGGAAAATCCCCAGGGGTGAGAGGAAAGGCTGCAGCAGAGGCCTGGAGGAACAGGGAATGCAATCAAGAGGTAGTGGGCCCACTTGCTTGTCAAGGTCAAGGCAGACAGGGACTGGACCTGGGGTTTCTTCTGGCTGCTCTGGGTTCCCTAAGATTATATTTTGCATGTGTCCCAGACAGACCGCCATTGCATGCCCTCCTGCCGGCAGATAAGATCTGTGGGTAAGGTCACAAGGAGGCCTGTTGCCTATTAGTCTGGGTCCTGGCAGCCGCGCCAATCGTTAGCTGGTGATTAGGGGCCTCTGGAAGCCATGCCCTTTGGAGAACAGCCTGTGCCCAGCGGCTTCCCACCTGTCTGCCCAAACACACCCACCTCCCGGCGGGAACCTGGGATCTGCAGGGTTCCTGGCTGAGGGCCCGGGACAGCCTTCTCTCCACAGGCATGGGAGCAGCCAGGAGAGCTTTCGAGCCAGCTGTCACTAATCAGAGGGGTTTCATTATTGCCCATCAGGTGCCTGAGGCAGTCCAACATGTCTGGTCCTTGCCTCCCCTGGGCCTGGGTTCAAATCCTGACTCCCCTAGGCTTCGGGCTTTAGTTGCTCCTCCTATCGCTCAGAGAAAGGGCTGTCGTGAGGATGAAATGAGGTAATATATATGACTGTAGGTGCCCAATAGAGGATAATTTCCTAAAGCATCCTTCTGTTGACTTACTGCCCAAAATAAAGGAAATAAGTTCTTGGAAGGAGGTGAAATTCCATCCTGTCTGCAAGACCTTCTGAGGTTACAAAGGGAGATTTCGTGAACAGAGCAGTAACTGGTTGTCCATTCAAAGGATACACCTGGAAACAGGAATTCAACCAGACAAACACTGTTCTTCCTGCATCATTCAGCAAACTGTTACTGAGTGTCCCATCCATGTGCTAAGAGCTGGGCACATGAAGATGAAAATATATGACCCATGTGAGTAAGCAATTCCAATGGGCCCGATGATTGCTGTAACCACTGTGTGGGCCGTAAGCAGAGGGAACCTGGAGGAGTCCTGCGTAATGCAGCCTAGAGACATAAGTTGAAAATTCATGGTTCTTCCATTCCAAGAGTTTAGGGTTTAGAACAGAAGCAGACACACGAATAAACAGTATCGATACAACCAGGGGTGACAGTCACAGATGTGTGGGACATATGTGGTGGAGCACTGGAGAAGATGAGCTAATTCGGCCCCGGGGAGTTGAGCCGGGCTTCCCAGAAGAGGAGCTGAACTCTGGGAGGCCAGCAGGGGGGTCTTCTGAATGTCCACCGCCTCCCTCCTGCCCTCCCAGGGTGTCCCATCCTCGTCCTGTTGCCTTACCCAGCACCCCAGCTCTGCACATACCCGGTGCCTTCCCCTTGCTGCTCTTGGGGGGCCTCCCACCATTCCCCACCTCAGGTTTCCAGGCAGGGCCAGGACAGGGGAACCACTTTGTTCTGTGCCCACAGAGGTTTTTTTTTTTTAAATGTGCATTTTGAGCTTTCTCTCTCTCTGTTTCTGGAAGCTGCTAATGCGTGTAACCAACCCACCCCCTCCGGGTTTCCCAAACACACAGAGAGCCATTTCCCCTTCCCCTCAGAGCAGGTCAGCACCTTATTTGGTTAACCCATTACACATGTTTTAGAGACGAGATAGTGGAGGCTCAAAGCGTTCAGATAAAAATAGCAGAGCCAGAGTTTATGCCAAGCTCAGGGCTCCGTTGGTGACAGCGTGGCTCCTGCCCCTCTCACCACAAGCTCACGGGAGCTGCCAAGGTCATGGGCAATGACAGGCTTAAGGTAAATCACCATTTCTTCCACAAACAGTTATTGAGCTCTTACTATGTGCCAGCCACTGCCCTACACACTGCAAGCTGGTGTTGAACACGCCAGACAAGCCCGCAGCTTGGATTCTAATGAAAAGAGATCGACAAGAAATAGGCAAACAAATGAGTAAATAGGAACATTTCAGAGGGTGATGACGCTATGAAGAAAATAAAACAGGTTGGTGGGACCGAGCGATGGGAGAGAACAGGGGCTGCTCACTCAAATAGAGGGGTCAGGGAGGGTCTAAATGAGGAGAGGCATTCAATCACAGAGATCTGGGGACATTACAGGCCACAAAAGTAGCAAGTGTAAAGGCCCTGAGATAGGAATGAGCTTAGCACGTTCATGAAACCGTCTGAACAGTGCGGCTGGAGCAGAGTGAGGAAGAGGCCTAGTGCTATGAGATGGGGCTGGAGTCCCCCATCTAAACACCATGGGGAATACAATCACCCACCAGGGCAACTGCTGCTGCTGTTGCCACAAGGCGTCGCTGTTGAACTCTGGTCTTGCTCAGTCCTGTGCTCACCACCTACTGCAGCATCTCACCCTGGCTGGTCCACCCCTCCCTGGTGACATCACAGCTGTGCCCCATACTTGGCGCATAATTGCAGCTCTCTTGGGGTACATCCTATATATGTAGCTCTTTCTTCTGAAGCACTACCAGAAGCCAGGGTGGCTGGGTTCAGATTTTAGCCACATAACTCAATTCTTCCCATGAACCCAGACTCTCTTTCCCTACTGATAAATTCTTCTTTAAGGAGATTACTAGCAGTTCCAGGTCAGGAGCTACCCCATGAGATTTCTAAATTTTAAATGTCAGCAAGCAGGTCTTGGAGGTTCCAACACATTCCTTTCCAAAGTACTCTGATGTATTTTGTTTTAGAAAAGAAATCTGTTTAAGCCCGATGTTGCCAAATCTCCCCATTTTTTTCTAGTAGAAGCCATAAAGTCTTATTTATATGTGAAATTTCCAGATCTTAAAAATATTGCAAGGGCCAAAACCTGTCAACTATTAAAAGATGAGCACTAATAAGAAACACTTATTTAACTTCTGTCATATGAGTACACATCTTGCTTGTGTGTGTGCATATACTTTTGCAACTTTTGGAACCAGTTCTTTTTTTCTGTTATCAACAAAAAAGTAAAACTGGTTCTGCTGGCAGCCAGATCATGATGTTCCCAGCTGAACATAAACGACACTCAGCGCTCACAGAATACGAACTGATCCCCGCTGACGTGGGGCTCAGACTGGGCTGTGCTGCAGCTGTGTCTCAAACAAGACAGAGACACAGCCATTCAGACACCACAAAAATGACTGAACACCCTCTCCTTTGGTGGATGTGAATGATTGCTGCTTTTTGACTGCCTTCAACGTAACATGTATTTAGATGTCCAGTGACTGAGGGGCCCTTGCTCGTTAACAATATCCAGAACCCTCGTCCCTAATTCCTCCTTAGCGGCACCCAGGTGAGGCCAAGACTCGCTACCTCCCCTTGTGGTTCCCCCGGGTGCATGTTCCTCACCACAGTGAGCCGAACCAACCTGCCTCCTGACTACAGCGGTGCTCCTGGTGGCCTGTGACCACAGCCTATCTTGAGCGCCTTTCCACACCAGCCCTGAGAGTTAGCAACATGCATTTTAACGGCGGGCTACTCGTGCATTGATTGCATAGCAATATCTATGTCACTTCCAAGTTTTCCAATGTTCCCACCATACATCCCCTGATCATAGTATCGCATCACACCCTGGCACCGGCCATCTTTATTGCATTTATTTGTGTGGTGTATTTGCTGTATTGTGACTCTGCTTGTTTCCTGTCTTCTCCACAGGACAATAAGCTCTGTGAGAGACCCCACCCCCCAACCCAAAGTCTGATAAGAGCTCAGTGATTGGTGAACAGAAACAAATGGGGACTAGAAGACCATTTGTCACCCAAGGAAAGAGAACAAGAGGAAGAGTGCAAGCTGCAGTCTAAAGCACTTCTGGGTCACTGGCAAAGTCAAAGCTGTTTGCTCTGGAGAAAGCTGCAGCCCACACACAAGAAGGGAGTGAACTGTGAGCCCAGCCCTCTCAGGTATATGAAGAGCCTTCACACAGGGCAGTCCAGCAGCATGCTGCCCTGTGAGCTTTAGCCCAGAGTCGGAAGTTTTAGGAGAAGTGTCTGGATTTTTAAGTGAAATCTGCTACTTTGTAAATATCGACACCAATGTGACAACTAAAACAAGCTGGACTCAACGCTCGGTTCCCCGGTTTGCAACCTCTGGGGCAGGTGGTCCCTGAGGGGCCCCCCGCAGCTCTTCTCTTCCAGAAAAGGCAGGTAGCCTAGCGATTGAGAGCATGGGCTGTGGAGCCAGAAAGAGCTGAGTTCAATCTTGGTACTGACTCTCACCGGTCATTCACGGAGTTGGCGATTATCATCGCCTAGAGTTGTGCAGTGCACAGCCTGAGCTGCTGTCTATGGTTGTAACTAGAAGCAGGGGCCTTCTCTTTTCCAAGCCCACATTTTCTCACCTGTAAATCAGGGATGATTATCTTCGTGCCTATGAAGGGAAATCAACTGACATAAGCACATATGTTGGGTGTATAGTAGATATTTAGGATGTGACCTTCTTTACCCTAGTGTCTTTCTGGGGACTGCAGCTGACTTTGCGGGCGCTCTGGGGCATGGCATTGCTTGTGCTGGGAGGATTATGGCTGAGGGCTGGAGGGAAGACGCTACTCCTTGGAGCTGGGCTGGGGTAGAATCATACAGGGGAGCTTTTCCTGGCAAGACATGAGCGAGGATTAAGATGTGGAAATGAGGTCTGGAGAGACCTGGGCCCTGGGCTCAGGTTTTGAGAGAATTACTTAAAGAATTTATTAGGAGAATCAGGTCAGAGTGCATTCGAAAGTCTGGTTTTGTTTTTTCTTTTTTTTTTTAATTTTTCTGTTCAAGCCAGGACGAAAGCCCTCACCAGATCCAGAGGCTGGCGCCGGCCTCCCATCTGTAAGAATCGTGTCTGCTATTTCAGCCACCCCGTCTGTGGAGTTTTGTTATGGCAGCCGGACCAGCTGGTGAGTCATAGAGCTGGGACTCACACATGGGAGCGTGGCTTCCTGTCTGGCCTGTTGTGCTAGGGTTCAGGGCTCTCGCTGGGACTCTGGGAGCTGAAATGCTGACTTAAACATGCAGACCACCTGCCTGTGCTTTCCATTTGTTTGCTGGCTTGATACTTTGCCACTAGCTCACCTCTGAGTAAAGTTCTTGCATACGAACGATCCTATTCTACTAGGAGTCTCATCTTGGTATTTGGACCCATCGCAATGCTAGTCCATTTTGCAGTGCAGAGCTCTGTTGGAAGCCAGCCTGCTCCCCTGGTGGCCCTGATGGGGGTGGGGACCAAGCAGTGTGGTGCCCCAGTCCTCAGCCTCTGGGCCAGGCAGCCCACATCCAAGTCCTAGCTCTGCCTCTCAGTAGCTGGGTGACCGGGGGCAAGCACCTAATCTCTCTGAGCATCAGTGCTCTTACGAGAAACACAGGGTGCTGACAGGAAGTGCACCTACCTCCTGCAGGGGCTGCAGTGGGGATTGAGTAAGTTACTACACGTGAAGGGTTTAAAGAGTCTGGCATGCAGTGCTGCGTGTGGTCAGCAGTACTTTCCTGGGGACTGTGACCTGGGGTCTGGGGAAGGGATTAGAAATGTTTTCTGTCTACAGTGACAATAGAATACCCAGCATGATCACACCTTGCTTAGAGTTATAAAATATTTATGCCAGTAATATTACTAAGTAATCATAATAGCAGGCATGTATTGCATATTTGCATGCTACCAGGCAACACCCTAAAAGCTTTACCTAAAACATGCTACTTACTGTTCACAGTAAGCCCGTGTCTCAGATCAGGAAGCAGAACCAGGACGGCTGGCTAACAGATTTAGGAAGTGGATTCATCCAGATCTGCTGGGCCCCAGCACCTGTGTTCTGAGCCACAAATGCCAGTAAGGGAGAGTCTAACTAACCCAAGACCAAAAAGTCACTATAATAAAGAAAGTTGACTTTCAAAAGAGCAAGAGAAATGGCAGAATGCCCAACAATAAAAGCAGGCAAGGCCTAGAGCAAGGAAGCAACGCAGCTTTGCACAAGGCAACGAAGAAGGAGGGTTGGGTTCCTGGGATTATAAAGCTGATGCTCCTCAATTGACCCCATTAATTTGTTGTAATGCCAATAAGAATCCCATTAGCGCTTGAGAGAAGCTCTGCACAAATTAATTGAAATTAATTTGGAAGAAAAAAATGCTCAAGAGTAGCCAAGAAAATGTTAAGGAAATGGAATCTGGAAGAAGGCTACTACCACTCCCTTGTTCTTTCAGAGGACACTTACTGAGCACCTCCTCCAGGGCCTGACAGAAGCAACGCCCTTTTATAAGTAGTAAATGAGTGTGCTTGAGTGTGATACTGTGGTGTTCCAGAATTACATGCTTATGTTTTTATAATAAAAGGTTTGGTGCAGACTACCAGTGCATAAAAAGAAGTGTGAGTTCTGCCAAACCCTGTATATACCAGGTGCTAAGGACATAGACCCCATCTCTGTCCTCAAAGGGTTACAGCCTAGTGGATACTGAATATGCTACAGCACTAGGGGCATGTCGATGGCTTGACGCTGGGGTGGAGCAGTGAAGGCCCAAGCCCTTGAAGAGGCGTGTGCTGGAGGGGTGGCTAGGAAATAACAATCATGAGGATGTTTATCGAGAGCTTTGCAGGTATCGCATCTTTGCATCCCCAGCAACCCTAATGGTCCCTACTTTACACGTAAGGGAACATAGACCCAAGACATTTACCTGCTCAAGGTCACACAGCCAGTGAATGACAGAGCAGGGCCCAGAATTCAAGTCTGCCCAACTTCAAGGACCCTGCTCATAAGCACGGCAGACAGTGGCTATGATAGGACATCAGGACACCTCCGTCAATCGATTGTGCAGAATAGTTTTATGAAAGGTGATTAATTTTGTTTTAAAAACAAGTCTGAAATGGGTTAAATATTTAAATGTCAGACAAAACGCATACAAGTAATAGAGAAAATAAAGGGGGAAAAGTTTATAATTTTGAGTTGAGAAAGGCCTTTCTCAGTATGAGATGAGAATCAGTAAGAGAATCAGTACATCTAACCACATTGTAACTTAAAGCTTTATAGCACAAGGCGTGTACACAAAGAACAAAATGAGAAAATATAGTCACAACATACGTGACAAAGCTTGATAGTCAAGAAGCTCTTCTAGGGGAACTGATACTGAGTGATGGGCACATAATACAATGCATGAATGATGTGATGTGGACTTGTACATCTGTAAACTATCTAATTGTTACCAACCAATGTAACCTCATCAAATTTAACAATAAATTAAAAAAAAAAAAAAGAAGCTCTTCTAAGGAAAACACACACACACACACACACACACACTCTAATAAGAAAACAAGCAAAGGACACAAGCAGGTAGTACCAGAAGGAGAATCTGCTGGGCAGGTGCTTGCCCCACATGGTGCCCCTTTTCAAGACCCTGCCTCCCTTCCCACCTTCAGATGAACAGTCAGTCATATGTGCGCGCTCGCTAGTCTGGGACCTATCAGATCCTCTCTCTGGAAGAACTGAATGAAGAGAAGAGTCACAGAGCTTGAGGTCAGCTGGTGGGGAGTGCAGGTGAACGGTCATCTTAAGACAAGACCAGAGTCATTGCCATCAAGGCAAAGACTTTATAGAGAGAAAAAAAATGCAGAAAATTCATGATATTTTTATTTTATAAAAAAACCTATTTTCAAACATTTATGTTGAGTGTTCATATGAGTGTTTTTAAGATTCATATTTCCAAGGTTTGAATCCCAACTCTGACATTATTAGCCATGGCTTTGGGCAAATTACTTAACCTCAATTTCCTCATCTATAAAATGAGAAAAACAAACAAAAACGGTGTCATCTTCAAATGATTGTTCTAATGAAGATTAAGACATATATTACTTTAGAATGACATTAGAAACATGTGTACTAGTGCTTAGCAACTGGTAGCTATCAGCATCATCCATAGAGCAAAACCCCCAGCAGGACACACATCCCCAGAAGGGGTTGGGATGGCGATGACACAATGACAGTTGACTTCACACACATCTACATTAATTAAACTTTTCAAAACAGATGTTTTATTTTGGAAACTGAAAGAAAGCTCGGAGGAAGTTGTCTCTCCCGGTGGAGGAGCTGATCAGTAAAGAGAGAGAAGAAAGTGGAGGAGATGGTCTGAGAGAAGCAGACCCCTCCTGGGTGCTCAGGGAGTATCTGCAGGGGATTCCACCTCTCATAAGGCAAGGCAGTGACTTGTTTATGGAGTTGCTATGTGTTCTCACAAGCACAATAACAAACACAAAACACCTTTTTTTTTTTTAATTAACCTGGTTTAAACGAAGTTGTGTTCCTGGTAACCAAAAAATACTAACTAAAACAAGCAGCTGATAACATAACAAAAATATACACAACTCTACTGAGAAACAAAGATTGCAAACTAAAACATAAAGATATTCATTTTCACCTATCATTTTGGAAAATATTTAACAGATTGTTAAATTCTCAGTATCGGTGAGGGGGTGGAAAGAGTCAACATTCACACACTGCCACTGAACATACACATTTGGTCAACCTTTGGGACAGCACTTATCCATGAATCTATTTGCCCTTAGATCTAGAAATTCCACCTTGAAGAATTTTCCAAAGAAAATCTTGGACCAGTTCATGAAGATACAAGGTCAGGGATGATGACCTTGTTTCTACTGGGGAGGAAACTAGAGCCCCTCTAGGTGTTCATCAGCAAGATAACAGTGAAATAAGCAGGACACCACATCAGACAGGGGCTCCAGGATCCCTGGCTCCTGGTATTCACATCTTCGTGTAATGCCCCCTCCTCAGGAATACCTCAAAGTTGAGTGGCTGTCGCTTCTGCCATCAGATTGCCAGAGATTCTGACTTCTTGCTGGCAGATTCTCTGCCTTGCTGGCTTTGATGAAGCAAGTTGCCATGTTGGGGAGGGCTAGGTGGAAAGGAATTGAGGTTGACTTCGCCAACAGTCACTGAGGAACTCTGAACTCAAAGGAGCCGAATCTTGTCAATGACCAAGTAAGTGAGCTTGGAAGTGGTCCTTCCTTGGTGAGCCTTCAGAAGAGAGCTCAACACTGCCCACACCGGACTGCAGCCTATGGAGAGACCTAGAGCTGAAACTCCTGACCTACAGAAACTGAGTAACAAACGTGTGTTGTTTTCAGTCACTACATATGTGATAACTGTAACAATACAGAAACAATGCCACTGTTCAGAAGGGTTATGTTAGATCTATTTGGATAAAGATAGAAGATGTCCATGTTACTCTTACATTAAAAAAAAAGAAGTAGATGGCAGAATACTATGTGTGATATAATCCCATTTTTACAAATAAATGCCTAAAATATTTTTATGCATAGATGAAAGTCTGGAGTGAGATATAGATCAAATTATTCATAAGCTTATCTCTGGAGGAATAAGATTTCAGGAAACTCTCATGTCCCATATGGTTTGGGATTTTACAACAGGCTTTATTACTTTTAGAATCAGTAAAAATAATAACAGTATTTCTATTTAAATTTTTTTTAATTTTATTTTATTTTTTTAATATTTTATTTTATTTATTTATTTATTTTTGACAGAGAGAGAGAGAGAGAGAGAGAGAGATACAGAGACAGAGAGAGAACTGAACTGGGGGAGCTCCCAGTTCAGCACATGGTTCCGCACGGGCCGGGGCCGGGATTCGATCCTCGGTCCCCAGCGCTGCAAAGTGAGCGCTTAACCCACTGAGCCATCCCGGCCTCCCCAGTATTTCTATTTAGAAAAAACCATATTACACAGTTAAAACTTCAGAGAATATAATAAACTATCTTGTCATGTGTGGCATGTGCTGCTTCGTGGCCAAACCAGCACTTCCGTTCCCAGCCCTGTACTTTGCCCGCCTTTTACGGTGGAGGCTGGAAGGGTCACAATGTCACTTTGCAAGCCTCCCTTGCAGCTAGGAGTGGCCATGTGGAAGGTCTAGGTGAATGAGGACATAAGTGGAAGCATGCTGAGGGGAACAAATATCACTGGCTCCCTCCCTTCTCTTTTTCTTTCTGATGCCACAGGGCACCACCTATCTCATGGGAAGAGGCCAACACAAGACTATGTGACATGTGTATGAAAGTAAAGGAGCTCCAAGCTAAGAAGGCTCTGAGGAGGGGCATGTGACCCAGCCAGAGAACTTAAAAGGGGAGCTTCAAAGTAATATGGAGCAGGAGAGTAGGTGGAAACTAGGGAGGAAGAATGTCCCATCAGAGCAAAATTAGGTCACCATACTCTTGAAGGGCAGCATATTGGGGATGGAGTCATGTTTCCAGCACATTCCTACACTTCCTCCTGGGAGCCAAACGTGTTCCACTGTAAATCACAGAAGCCCTGACTTGCAGAGGGTGTCTCATTATCTCACAAGTGAAAAAGTTGGGAAGCAGGTATTTCCAGGGTTGGTCCAGCAGCCGGTCGATACCTAAATTCCGAGTTTCTTCGCAGTTCTCCTGTTTTTTCCCTCATGGTCACAACACGGCTGCCTCAGCAACAGGACCAAAAGAAGGAGGCAGTGGAACAAGCAGGCAGGGCAGCAGGACTGCACCTTGCCCTGTCCCTCTTCTTATCATATGAAGGAAAATTTCCACACTGGCCAACGACTTCCCTTTCATCTCATTGGCCAAATGGGGTCACATGACAACATCAGCCATAGAGGCTGGGAAAGCAAGTATCTGACTTTCCAGGCTTTATAGCTGGTAAAAGAAAAGCAGACAGGAGGATGGAAATCACTGTGGCAGACAGCACTGCTAAACCAGGAACAAGCTGCCAGTCTTCTTTGGCTGGTCCCAGACTCATCTCCTGACTTTCAGTGCAAACTCCTTACTGACCTCCACTCCCCGGGACTCCCAGGGGGTCAGTCCAGCATGATTCCTGGACCTGCCTTTTGCTTTATTCTGGGTTATTGTTCTCTTCCTTGAATCCCTGTCTGAGTGGCCTGTGTCAGTCAACACATGCTCCAGCTGCTCTGAATCTTCTCTCCCTTCCTTGCTGGAGGAGATGGCTAATAGCTCCTATTCTGTGTATTAGTCAGCCTTCTCCAGAGAAGCAGAAGCAATAGGATGTGTACATAGAGGGAAAGATCTATTTTAAGGAACTGGTTCTTATCGTTAAACAGGCTGACAAGTCCAAAACGTACAGGGTGGGCCATCTGTCCAGAGACCCAGACCAAAAGCAGCATTTCTGACTCTGGGTTCCTACCAAACAGTCTATTTTGCCAGTGGAGGGGGTCAGAAGACACGGTATTTGAAAGCAGGGGCTTTGGAGCGGGTGAAGTGAATGCCTCAGGTTGCGGTGGGACCTTGGAGAAAACGGACTTCCTGAGCCCCAGTTTCCTCCTCTGTGACCTGGGAGAAATTGTCGTATCTACCTCACAGGTCTGTGGTGAGAAGTATTGGAAGAGATGTACATAAAGAACCCAGCACAGTAGACAGCGGATGGTAGGTAGTGAATAAATGGTGTTCCTTCTTGTCCCATGAACCACAGCTGGGCATTGTGCAATCTTGGAGGCACTGAGAAACAGCCAGGCAGGGCTCCGGAGCAGCCCGGGGGAGCAGGATTCTACTGCAGTGGCGTGGGGACACCAGCCCTGAGGCCGTCCAAGGTCTCTCTCAAGACTCAGAGCACACAGTGACCAGGAAATCCTGCAGCCCACATACCTCAGCCACAGCCTCTGTTGCCCCACCACAAACTCAGTGCCACCCTAAGGCCTGGGGCACAGGCAAGAAACAAATCACAATGAAAACCAGTGGGTTTCGTTGGAATTTTCCTCAGAGCACTTTGGTAAATGTGCTGTCCTGTCATTCAGTATCTTAATTGTTGCTATCTTGTTTTTCTTTTTTTCAGTCTTACGCTGTCAAACTCAGCAGAGCTCACTCATTCTGAAGAAAGCATGTGTTTTTTCTTTCTTTCTTTCTTTCTTTCTTTCTTTCTTTCTTTCTTCCTTTCTTTCTTTCTTTCTTTCTTTCTTTCTTTCTTTTTTTTTTTTCTACTTTGGTCAAAAAGTGGTTTGGGTTTCCGGAGAATGAGAAGATTCTTCTGGCTTCCTTTGAAAGATAATTCTTATCACATAGTCAGAGAAGGGGGACTTTGAGGGTACACCTCCCAGCCTCTCCAGCTGCCCCACCTGAAAATTTGCCACAGACCCCATTGCTCACAAGATCAAGTCCAAACTCCCATCCCTGTCATGTCCTTAAAGCCCCCCATGAGCTGATTCCTGCCAGAATGCCACCAGCCTGCGTCCCGAGTGGCCCTGCCAGTCTGTGCTCTGTCTCTAGGGCCCTTCCCTTCTTCACCTTGTGAAACGTGGCTTTTCCGTGAAAGATCTGATTCTAGAGCCACTCCTCTCTGAAGACAACCTCTCTTCCCTCTGTAGGGCTAGTCAACTTTCCTTTTTCTAAACCTCTGCCTTACAGCATCTATTCACTCGCTTGTTCAGCCAACATGCACTGGGCATTTATTACCATTCCAGGCTTGGAGGAGACACAGGGAATAACACAAACAAGGGTCTTGCGCCTTCGGTGGTTACATTCTGGTGAGGTAAAACACAGACGATACACACATAAGCAGTCACTTTAGATAGTGGGAAGTGTTTTCATTACAGTAATAAAAGGATGATGTGAAAATCACTGTGCCTAGGAGGGGACTGTGTTAGGTAAGATGACCGAGCCCTGCAGCCTCTCTGACATTTGAGCAGCCATGGGAAGATGTGGGGGAGAGCATCCAGCAGGGAACAGCCACTGCTAACTGCCTGTGGTCAGTCTGGGCCCATGGAGGAAGCCACGGGGACTGAGGCACATGGGGGAGGGGGGTGAGATAGGACATCAGGGAGGTAGGCTGTGGCCAGATCAAGTGGAAGGTAATAGGGTGAGTTGATTTTATTCTAACTACAAAAGGAAGTTGAGGAGGGTTTTCAGCAGGGAAGTGGAGAGGCATGATCTGATTTACACTTTCCAGAGATCACCTACATTGCTTTGTGACTTGCAGGCGAGGAAGAGTGGAATCCATGAGACCCGCTTGGAGGCTCTGGCTGTCATTCCAAGGTGCTGGTGACTTAGATGCACAGACGACAACAGCCTCCCCCAGAAGCTGTGACCTCAGAGCACTTGGGGACTGGGGAATTCGTCTCTGCACTTCAACACCTAGCACAAGGCTGGGCCACAGTGACGGAATGGCTTAGGACAGTGTGGCCATCATTATTAGCACATGTCTGAGGTTTACATTCAGCTGACCAGCAGCCTTTGTCCAGAAACTCCCCTCCACCCATCGGGCTCCCCGAGCCCCAGGGGCAGCCAGTCTGCCTGCCTGCCTGCCTCTCCTCCTCGGGGCTGGCCTCTGCAGGCCTCGCCCAACACCCTTGGTCATCCAGAGCACCCTGGTTCCTTCCTTCCACTGGGGTCACTGTGGTTCACACAGCAGCCTTAGCATCTTGCGATTTAAGAGCTAAGTCTCCCCATCTGAGCCTACACTTTCTCATCCGGAAGGTGGGCATTATTTTCCCTGCTCAGAAATGCCCCTTTCCCAAGGCCCTCCTCCCTACCTCTTCTCTCTCCCCATCCGTCCCCTCAACTAGGACAAATGTACTGTTTTCCGAAGCTCCAATGATCCCAGAATCATCTAAGCTTTTCCCTGGAAACTAGTTCTGTCCTCTAGCCTCATTCGAGGGGACTGGGAGCTGGGCACCCAAGGGGAGGGGGTACCAACTGGACCCCCTGGTTGCAGCCCTTCCAGGTCAGGCCCTGCAGCTGTGGGGCCAGGTCAGCGCTGAGCCACAGCTGCGAGACCCCTTCCACTCACCCAGTTACAGCGCAGGGGGCCGGGTCCCAGGCCAGGCTGAGGGAGGAGCGGACATGAGCCAGGGGAAAGTGACAGAGGGTAGAGTGTGACACAGAGGAAGATGAAAGGGGAAATGTCAGAGCCCGAGAGGGCGGGAAAGAAGGGCTAGACGAGGAAAGGAAAAGGGAAAGTGGGTGAGAGTGTGGGCAAGGGAGGCTGGGTGTGGACAGGGAGAAACAGCAAAGGGTGCGCGCTGTGCATGGAGGGTGCGGGGAGAGGGGGTGAGGGGACGGGAAGGAGCGGTGGAGAGCGAGGAGGAGCGAGTTGGGGGCGGAGACGAGGAAGTGGGTGCGACGCCCCGGGAGCACCGTCCTCCCCATCCCCTCCGGGAGCGAGCGGAGCCGGCGCAGGACCCAGGCAAGCCTGCATCGCGGCGGAGCCACACTTGGCGGCAGCAGCTCCAGGTAAGGCGGCCGCCGCCTCCCTGTGGGGCTCGGGCTCGGGGTGGGGTTCCAGGCGGGCTCTGGCGGGGCTGCCCCGAGCGCTGAGCGGCCGTCGTGCCCCCAACCCCAGGTTCCAGCCCTGGCCACGCTGCTCAGCCGCTTGCTGGCTGTGCATGACCTTGGGCTACTGGAGCCTCGGGTTGGGTCTCTGTGACCCGCGGGGGTCTTGCCCCTGCTAAGGGGGCGCTACCAGCACGGGATGCAGCCCCAGTCCGCGGCCCGCACCGGGTCCGATGTGTGTCCCTCTGCCCGCGTGCTGTGGGTTTGCAAAGTCCACTTGCGCGGTAACAGTCCCTGACTTGTCGCCGGGTCTAGGAGGAGGCATTGGAGTGTGGAACGACTTTCTGCTGAAGGGAGGGCAGCAGCAGGAGGGGGACCCTGGCTCCATAGGGAGCAAGCCCTCCTCCTCCCCGGCAGCTGCTCATATTCAGGGCAGCGAGGATGGGCAGCGCTTGGCGGGACAGGAGTCCTCCGGGAGCGAGTGGAGCGGGATTAGTCTTTCTGAGGAGCAGGGCAGGTGGCCTCAGCCAGGAATCCCAGTTCGCTTGCTGACAGTGCAGATGACCTTGAGCACTGGAGCCTCCGTTTCCTCTCCCATGAAAGGGTCATGCTAGTGCCCGCTTTGAGATGGTTGTGAGGGTAAGAGAGGGGCAGGATGTACCTGTGGCCCATGGTGGCCCCACCGGGGCAGCTGCCATACCCCAACTTGGAGGCCCACAGTGCGGGTGTCCTTTGTCTCACTGGAACTCATCTTTCATGGCCAGGTCCTCTCTGGTCTCCTCTGAGGTGGTCAGTGGCCCCACAAGGCCCCAGGGATTGTGGGGGGCGGGTGGGCATGTGCAGGAGCCCCCGCCCCCACAACCCAGATGCACACCCTGATGGCTCTCTAACATGAAACGTGAGATGAAACTTCATGCCCTGTAGAGATCCTGGCTTTCTCTGAGCCTCGGTTTCCTGATTTGTAATAGGAAGGTATGAATTCCTCCCTACTACCGAGTTCCCTGTCCATTATGAAGGGGCTTAGATAGACACACTCATCAACATCTCCGAGCCTGAGGACAAGAACTGAACAGAACGAGGAAATACCATTTCTCCGGTGCCTGCCCCATGTGGCCTGATGTGCAGTGTAGACTGTAGTGGCTATTAGTCATCTCAACCGTCCTGGGAAGCCATTAAACCCCAGTTTAGAGATGAGGAAGCCAGGCTCACAGGGTCTCAGCGGTAGGCAATGCCCATGCTGGGACTGGCCCCAGTCAGCATGGGCTTCCTGTTCCACGTGGAGTAGGAAGCACTGCTGTGTAGTCACTGGAGAACGTGAGTCTGATGACTATCGGAACAGACCGTCCTAGATGAGGCATCCGAGGAGAAAGCAAGGCCAGCTGTGGTCCATCTCCACCAACACCCCAGAGAAGGGGAAACAGGATTAAGGCCGAAGCCTGAGGCTTTAGCTCAGCCCTGAGGAGGAAATCCTTGCTGATGGGAAAACGGGTGTCCCGGCAGGCTAGAAAGGTTCCTTTGCCAAAAAATGTTTTAAAAGAAGAAGAGGGCATCCAAACAAAATGATGGGAGGAGGAATAAAGGCTCTTTCCAATGCAAACACATTCATCAACAACCAGAGAGTGCTTAAATGTCCAAAAACAGCGGAGCAATTAAGTAAATTATGAGACATCCATGTGGCTGCTAAAAATGGACAGAATTTAATGAATGGGGACATGCTTGTGCATATGCACATGCTTGGCAGGGTCACAAGTGTGTGGCAAGCCCTTAGAAAAAAGACTGGAAGAGAAGCAGCCAAAGCGTTTTAACAATGTTTGCCAGTGGGTGGCAGCATTCTGGGAGATTTGTTCCCTGTAATTTATGACCCTTATAGATTACCGGTATATGCAATGAGTACATACTTTAATCCATTAGGGGACATAGAAACGTCTGACTTCTGGTGACAATATAACCCACCCACACCCACCTTCTCCTGGCCAGCACCCAAGACAGAGCTGGCACATGGACACTTGTCAACGATGAGGCCACCTCTGTGTTGAGGCCTGGCGGGCCCCTTAGAAGGGAGAGGGACACTAAATTATTAATACCAATGACATCTGACATCGCTTGTGTTCTTACTGTGTGCTCACAACACTCTGGTTTACAACCAAGAAACCAAGAGTCAGATACATTCAGCCACTTGCCCAGCCTGGAGTCACATACGATTCAATCCCAGGCCATTTAAATCCAGCGCCTACACTCTAACCAGAGCCTGGAGGGCCAACAGATTCAAGGAGCTGCATCTGAGCACCAACCACAGACGCTCTGGGGGGCGGGGGCATGCATCTCTGTACTGCACAGGGAAAGAAATGGCTCAGCAGTGTCCTCCCAGGGGCCAGGCTTTGTGCTGGATGCAGGGGACCCAAAGGTGCCCCCGCCATAGGGGGGTGGGGGCAGCTGTGTGGAGACAGACTTTGTCAGGGGTGTTGTTTAGGAAACCGGGACTTGGGGCATTGAAGGGTGAAGGCTCCCCAGAAGTGATGTTATTGGAAATGGTTCTAGAAAGACTCATCAGGTGAGCAAGAGGAGCTAAAACTATGGTTCCCGCCTGGAGACAGTGTTGCCCTCCAGGGGGACATGTGTCAATGTCTGGAGATAGTTTTGATGGTCACAACCAGAAGGGGGGTGATGACTGCTAAACCTCCCACAATGCACAGGACAGCTCCCCACAACAGAGACTCATATATACTGTCCAGAACGTCAGCAGCACTGAGGCCCAGACGCCCTAGGTGGGAAGGGAGGGGCGTTCCTGAACCAGACGGGCCGTGCCAGGCGGCTCCTGAGCGCTGGGCACTTGAGCCGTGATTATGTCACTGGCTGCCTGGCTGCCCCTCTGCCCACACCAGCCACCAGAGAGGTTTCTTTCTTAAACATTAAAGCGTAATAGAGCTACCATGCACAGGCCGTAAAACTCACCCACTTAAAGTGTACGCAAACTCCAGCGCTTTTAGAATTGAGCCACCGGCACCACTGTCTAATTCCTGAATGTTTTCACTACCACCTGTGCCCCCCCAAAGAAGCGCTGTGCATGTTGGCTGTGACTCCCTCTGCACCCCCGCTCTCAGACCCAAGGCTGGGCGAGCACTGATGCACTTCCTGCCTCTACAGATGTGCCTGTGCTGGACATTTCAGATCGATGCAATTGCACCATCTATGGCTTATTCCCTTAGCACCATGTTTTCAAGGTTCGTCCCTATGGCAGCTTCCGTCAGTCCTGCATTCCTTTGTGTGGCCAAAAGAAAACCCCATTGTGTGGTGGATGGACCACAGCTTGTTTATCTGTTCACCAGCTGATGGATGTTTGGGCTGCTTTCATGCGTTCGGTGACAGTGAATAATGCTGCTGTGAACGTTGGCGTACAGCGCTGTACAAGGACGTGTATTTTCACTCTGGGTCTATACCTGGGAGTGGAACTCCTCGGTCATATGGCCACACTGAGCTGAACACTCTGAGAAACTGCCAGCACTTTGTCCCAAGTTGCTCTCTGGGGTCAGCCTAGCCAGGCCTCCCTTGTCCTCAGTCTCCAGGGCCACCAGCCCCAGGACCTTTCTAGTGCATCTTAAAGTTTCCTTTGATCTTTTTTAAATTTTTTTCTTTTACTATCTGATAAGAGCTGGAAGAAATGGCTCCAGACATGACTATACCTTCCATTACTGTGAGTGTCTGGGCAAGGCACTTCACCTCTCTGGGCCCCAGCTGCCCTCCTGGAAACCAGACCAGGCGTGCTGGCTGGTCTCCTCGGCCTTTCCAGCTCTGCCCTTCTTTGATGTGACAGCGTTGCCAGGAGGGCGTGGGCCTGGCACCATGGGGGCCAGAGAACGGTTGGCTGGAGCCAAGTTGGTCATGGATCAGAGCAGGCAGCGCGGCTGGAGGCAGTCTCCAGGTGCCTACAGCTGCCTTGCCCTGGCACCCAGCTTCCGGAACAGCGCAGAGAATCGTCAATAGCTCCGGCAAGGACTGGAGACTGTAGCCGGCCAAGCGCAGCTCTGGAACTGCCCAGTTTTCCTGGGAGCATAGCCTTCTAAGCTCCTAACTCTCTGTGAGCATGTGGAGCATTAAAGAGAGGGTGGAACTCCCTGGGGCTGGAGCCCAGTGGGCTAGGTGGGAGGAGGAGGGGAGAGGAAGCTGGGAGGGAGCCAGGGAAGGCCTGTCGGGGTCTGGGCCCAGCACTGTGCTGACAGCCACTGTGCCCCAGGCAGCGTGCTCACACGCTGGAGCTCTTAGGGTTGGGCCTCTACCTGCTTGCTCATTGATGCCTCACAGCAGTCAGATGACATGGGGACTCCAGTTCTTTCCATTCTGCCCGCTGAGGCAAGGGACACAGAGACACCAAGCCACTGTCCTATACGGCCACCACTGTAGAGAGAGGCAGTGGGGCCGGAGAGGTCCCCAGGCCCTGTCCCCGCTGTTAGCTTCCTGGGGTCCTGAGCTGAGCCTGGGTGGTCTTCCACTGCTCTGTGTCCAGCGGCAGGACCAACAAGGGATTGGTCAAGGGATTGTGTTTTCATGGCAGGTATTTTCTCAGGGACCTATGTGAGGGAAGGTGGTCCTCGTGGTTATGGCAATGATACAGCAACTCCTTTTGCAATAAATTCAGTCACTTTCAAGAAAAATGTTAGAAGATAAAACTGGTATTTTACGGGTGTGGCAAAATCATGGAACGGGACATGAAGGAATGAGGTTTGGGAAACACGGGAGGAGTGGGGCAGGCAAGCTGCCGGGAGATGGGAACTGAGAGGGTTGTTCCCAGCTCTGACCAGCTGTGTGGCCTCGGCCTAGGCAGTCGACCTCTCTGTGCCATATTTGCAAGATGGGGTCCTTGTGGGTGCCCTGGCTGCTCCACAGAGTTCTCCTGAGGACTCAGAATGAGGCATGTGGAGGGGGCCCAAAGTGGGGGAGGGCAGAGAGGATTACATAAGATAACCAGCGTGTGTAAATGTTCCTGCCAAGTGCGAGCTGTTTGCTGCTGCTATCGCTAAGGTGGCAAGGTGACCCAGGGCTGCAGGACTTCTTCCTGTACGGGCACGCTGTACCTTGCTGGAAGGGCAAAGCCTTCCTGGAGTGAGGTTGGGGGAAAGAAGAACAGAGGAAGGCACGGCGTTGGCGGCCCAGTTCTGAGGCCCAGGTTGTGTGGCGGCGGCATGGAGTGAGTGATGGAGATGAGGGTGGTGATGATGATAATGGCAGTAATCTTGGCGAGGGCAAGAGTAGAGGTAAGGACGGCTGAGATGGTGGTGATGGTGACAGTGACAGCGATGAGTCCAGTGGAGGACCAGGAACAAGGGACCTAGACTTGTTCTCGGGAGCCTCAGAGATTTTCAGGAAACTGCAAAAATCTCTGCAAAGTCTCTCTCTCTCTCTCTTTCTCATACACATACACCCCAGATACAAAATACAAAAAACCCCACAAAATTGCAAGCACTAAATGGTTAACTGGAAATCTACAAAGGTAACACTATGACAGCTAGTCAGTGGCAGATCTTTATACTAAATGGCACTCAACACTGTTTCTAAATCACTGTGATTGATTGACAAACACTTTGTGAGACAGTAAGCCCTCCATCCCTGGAGGTATGCAAGGAGTGTGGGGATGCCTCTGTGGGGTGCTATAGATGGAGTTCCTGAACCCCAGGCGAGCACTGAGTTTTGTTTCACCCAGAGCCTTCCTATTGTATTACTTCAGGGCCTCCTGCTTCCTGCCCTCCCACCCCTTCCACACACACACAAGTGGCTGGAAGAAACCTTTGAGATTCTGAGCCCGTCTCCTCACCTCTCTGCTGTTAGAGGTAAATAGAACAAGTCAGAGTCACACCAGGGACTCAAACTCCAGGTCCAAACTCCCAGCCCTGTGCCCTTTCCACTTGTTCTGCCCACTGGGCTGAGCCCCCAGTGTCAGAGGCATGGACCTCCCAGCAAACGCTGGCAGTCTCGGGTCACTTGTCCCCCAGAACCAAAGCAGCACTTTCATTTGGCCCAATCCAACCCCTGCCCTGAAAACTCCCTCCCCAGCACCTTCTCACGCTTGCCAACCCGTTGTTGGCAGCAGGCTTGGGCCAGGTCACAAAATACCATAAACCTCAATTTCCTCGTCTATGAGACGGAGATGAACCATGGAGTCCACATAATAGGGCCGTGGCAGAGATTAAATGGATAAAGCGAGTAAAGTACTTAGAGGATTGCCTGGCACTTCCAAAGTGTCTGACAAATGGAACCTTCTGTTGTTACAGTGGTTGTTTTCGATATGTATTTAGTGAACCCAGAGAGTATTAACTGAGCTCTTCCAAGTGCCTCGCGGCACTCACATTCCAGGGGAGACAGACCGATAATGAGTGAACAGGGAGGCACAAGCACGCTCCCCAGAAGCCCGATGGAGGGATGTGAGGAGGGTGAAGCAGCTGCTTCTGGGTTCAAGGGGGCCCGCTCTGCGGAACTGACATTTGTGTCATGGCTGGAATGTCCAGGCAGAGCTCCAAGGGGGAGGGCCGCGTGTCCTGGGCACTGGAGTAAGGTTGGCACAGCCAGGAACCCACCGGGGCCTGGGAGCAAAGTGGAAGGTCAGAGAGGTGGGGCGTGGGTCCTGTGGGGCCCAGGGGAGGGTGTCAGGGGACAGCAGGGGCTGCACAGAAGCTGGCAGGCGGTGTCAGTGATTACAGGGAGGCTCCCGTCAAGAGCAGTCACCCCATCCAGACAAGAGACAAGGCTGGCTTGGACCAGGCCCAGAATGGTGGCAGCGGCACGTCCACTGTAGATAGCTGTAGTTCAGGGGAAAAAGCCACCAGCCTTGCTGGTGGGGACATGGGTGGACAGGAGTCAAGCATGATGCCCAAGTGCTTAGCCCGAGCACCCCGGTGGGTGGAGGGGAGGCAGGGGGTAGAGGAGAGAGCCAGGGGTCCTCCGCCAGCCCCCCACTTCCCAATCCACCTGCGTTTTGTGCACAGGCAGACCCACGGAGCCGAAAGCAGGCTGCAGGCTCCCAGGGCGCGTGGAAAGAGGGGGGAGCCAGAGCTGACTGGGTGTGGAGCTGCCTTTTCGGGGATGAAGATGCTCTGGGACCAGGAGAGGTGGTGGTGGTTGCACACTGCAAATGTAACGGGATGCTGCTGGATTGTGCACTTTAAAATGTTTAATGTTTTACAAGTTTCATCTCAACTGGAAAAAAGAAAGAGAGAGAGAGAGAAATGAAGACTTTCTCAGGGAAGCAGTAACTAAGGGGAATTGGTTGTCAGAGAATGGACGACAGCAAGTGCATGTGACCACGTGGGGTGGCTGGCAGGGGGCTGCAGCCCCTGGCTTCACCCCCCCCCCCAGTGGCTCAGGAGAAATGGGGGGGAGGGACCACAACTCAGGCCACTGGGAGGCAGGGGTTTTCTCTCTGCGGAACAGCCCCAAACACGAGCCCCTTCCTGTCCAACGCGGCTTTTACCAAATGTCCAGCCCACTGCAGGGAAGGAGTTACACATCTGTTACCACAAAGATAGAGCACACTGGCACCGCGGGGGAGGAGGGAGGAGAGCATCGTGTGGTTTCTGTGAGAAGCCCACAGGGCAGCTGCTTCCTCTATAGGAAAAGCTCCATACACCCATGGCCAACAACAGGGACTCTGGAGTCAGACAACCTGGGTTCAAATTCTGGCTTTTCTCTTTAGAGGTGCTGAGACTTTGGGCAACTTCCTAGCCTTTTCTGAGCCTTGGTTTCTGCACCTGTAAAGTGGGGGATAGATCCCTTTCCAAAAGAGAGATGTGCAGAGAGCCCCCGGCCCGCCATGAAGTACACACTAAACACACTAATGGTCCCAGCGTCCTCACTGAGTGTTGGCTGACTGGGGTCAGGACAGCTGGGTTCCCAGATCTGCTGCTACCAGTCCTCTGGGCATTCTTGGGCTGTGGATTGAAACTTCACTGGTTCCCTATGGCCTTCAGATCGAAGCCTGACCTTAGCTCTCTGTCCCAGCTCCACTTTTCCCCTGAGAATCGGCCGGAGAGGCTGGGAGAGGCCACATCATGCAAAGCGTGGCAGGCATTGTCTTTATGTGAATAGGGGGAGGCTTCGGAGGGGCAGGGCATGGCCAGTCTGATTCCCAAACCTGTGCAGTGTTTCAGGGGACAGGCGTGGTCCCTGAGGGCGATGAGCTTGGCATGAAGGAGCTCCTGGACAAAGCTGACCAACCATGTGGCTGGTCCCACACCCTGGCATGGCCTGACCACCCGGCCTCAGTTCCCTGGTGCGCTGCTCTCCCTGCCCAGCATACCCTTCCCTTTCCCTTCTCTGCCAGTCAAGCTGTGTGGCTGTTAGGTTTCAGTGGGTGATACAGACCCAAGGTGAAAAGATTCAAAAGGCCCCAAAGGGTAACAGAAGGCTCTCTGCCACCCTTGGCCCGCCCTAAACTGTCAGGAAGCAGCCCTTTCACAACTACCCTTCCTGAGCCAGTTGTCAACAGATGTCAACACGTGTCAATGCAGAGGTACACACACACACACCTGCTTTCATATCACACTCGGCACACGTTGGAGACCTTCCCACCTCAGTCTTTCTGATGGCTGCACTGCATTCTGTTGTGCACACTTTTACACCCTTTCCAGCTTTTGCCAACACAGACAGGGCTGAGTCCCATAAGTGATGGTGATAATGGGGTGGTCAGCAGGGCCCGGCTCAGGCTACCCATGCAGCCACACCGAACCCCTCATGAGCAGGATGGGGGAGCCCCTTCCTGCCTTCCAGTCATGACACCCTCCATCTGCTCACACCCCCTCCACCCCTCCCCAGGTTCCCCAGGGCTCTGGGATTAAAACCCACCATCTCCACCTCTAAGCTTTCCAGGGGCTTCTCTGCTGGAACCAGCTTGCCGCGTGGTCACTGAGTTACCTCCTTCCTGTCTATAGAGATCTCAAAAGGCCTCCTTCTTGAGAAGTGTCGCATACCCCACACTAGGCCTGGTCCCCCAACCAGTCCCCTTTCTGCAGCTCCTAACAACACTGCAATTCAATGAGCAGCTCCGCCGTGAGTTACTCCACGCCTGTCTCCCCCCACTATAAGGGAAGCTCCAAGGTGCATCTGCCCTGCTCACTGCTGCGGACGCAGGACCCAGCATGGTGCCTGCACCTGGCAGGCACTCCACCAGGATGGAGTGCGCATGGCAATACTAAAAGTAATGTTGTTATAAAAGACAGATGCTCCTTGACTCATGATGGGTTCCATCCCCATAAACCATCATGAAGTTGAAACCATGTGCCTCAAAAATGCATTCAGCACTACATGCAGAGTATCTTTTTTTTTTTTTTTACCCCAGTGATTGTGGGTGGGGCTGACCTGGGGTGGCCCTTGCTGCCACTGTCCAGGGTTCTGAGAGGGTGTCACAGCGCATGTCACTAACATGGATCAAAATCCCAAATTCAAAGGATGGTTTTCTCCTAAATGCATATCACTTCCCCACCAATGCAAAGCTGAAAGATTATAAGCTGGGGACCATCTGTAACAACTTTATATTATTATAAACAGTATAAACTACCATGTGCCAGGCACTGTGCTTCATACCATCGCTCTCTCTGCATTTGCACATCCACTAAGTGAGGGAGGACATAGTATTATAGTTATCCCATTTTACAAATGAGAAAACCAAGGCTCAGAGAGTTTGCAGTAAAGCGCCCAAGGTCACAGAGCTATCGAATGACAGCATGGAATTAGAACGCAGATCTGTCACCTCAAAGTCCTTGCTGTCAGCCCCTGGGGCTCCCTACACTTCTCTGAGTGTCAATTTTTGCAAAACACAGATCCAACACCCTGCCTGTTGGGACTGCCCACTGGCTTGCCCAGAGTTTTCTCGCACACAGAGCTCCCTGATGAATCCTGTTTTCTCCTCCTACTGTACATTATTACCTGGAAAATCAGATCCGTCTTGCAGCCCAAGTGAGAAACCCCATCAAAGGATCCTTAACCAATTCCCCCACACTGCAGGCTGCTTGTGTGCCTGCCAGCTCCCCAAAGGCCCTGCCTGGGGCTCAGGTACTTAAGCCGGAAAGGGAACTTCATTTCATTTCCCAGCAAGAAGGAAAAAGAAAGTGATAGACTCAACTTGATAAAGTTTGATAGAATTAAGCCAGCCCCCAAACTGGTTCTTTTCCAGATGGCCTCAGCCCTCTGGTTAGCAAACAGAATGCTCCACCAGTGGGAGTTCTTCTGGATTTTGTTGGGTGAGAAGCAGTGAGAAGGTAGTCAGGGCATCAGGCAGACCTGGGTTTGCCTCCCAGCAACGCCTCTGCTCGTGGGGTTACCCCTGACCCTCTGAACCCCTGTATTCTTTGCTGTTGGATGGTAAGGCCAAGGAGGAAAATGGGGTTCCAGATCCCACCCATTGCAACTCAGTTCCTGGAGGGACACATTCTGATGGTGAATCACCAAGAACCCAACTAGGAGGGGAGTTTTCCTGGGGCCCTGAAACCTCAGAATTCTACACAGTGGGGTTAAGGAACCTCTCCTCCCTGTGGACACCAGAAAGCACAAGCCTCTGCCAGAGGTGAGGGCAAGTGGGAGGTGGAAGTGAGAGAGGATGGAGCAAGTACCTCTGGAAGACTTCCTGGAGGAGGTGACAGAGGGGCCAGGTCTTTCAGGAAGAGTGACAGTTCACCAGGCCTTGATAGAAGGAAGGGCATTCCAGGCAGTGGGAATAGCGTGTGCAAAGGCACACAGTAAGAATAGGTTTGGCACTTTCAAAAGCAGGAGGAATTAAATGTCAACAGAGTTGTGTTTCTCAAAATGTTGTACTGGGACATTGAAGGGTACTCAGCAGACAGGAGCTGAAGCTAAGGACAGAAGACAGAGCCAGGTCATGAAGAACCTTAAATGCCACACAGCCAAGGGTCTATCCTTAGAGACACCAAAGCTAGTCATGGGCCGTGGTCGGAGCAGGCTCTGCACAGAGCTCTGCACAGAGCCAAGCACAGGGGGTTTAACACACATCTGCATGTATGCTGAGTACAGGTAACACTTAACTGTGGTTGTCCTTGAGGGTTAATTGGCCAGTGTGGCCTCCAAGAGACACAGGACAAGTCCTCAGCCCTATGTTATGGCTGCATTTGCTAGGCAATGACTATAGGTAAAGGTCACAAGACTCCCAGGGGGCAGTGGGGGGGCACTGCAACCCATGAGCAAATTCTCCAGAAAGTTCCATTCAAAGGCTATTGAGGAAAAGATGTGCAGATGTAAGAGGAGGCAGCATGACATGTCAACCGCAGCATCTTTGGGCAGCCTGCAAGGTAGGGAGAGAGGGGGCCCAAGTCTGCTTCAGTGACCTTCACATAAGTCTCTCAATTCTCCCATGTGTTCTCTCTTTCTCTCTCTCACACACACACACACACAGAGTGAGACGTAGAATGGACAACAGTTGAATCTGCATGGACAGTTGGATAAGATCTAATGTACATTGTATTGTTTTTTCAACTTTTTGTGTGAGTTTGAAAATTTTCAGTATAAAATGTTGGAAAATATTATAGGCCCATTCTCCCATATCCATTCTGAACACTGACCAGACCTGCTGCATCCCAAAGTGAGCACCTTTACATCTCCAAGGAGGGAACACACACACAGGTACTCGTGTGCACACACACACACTGGGTACCTTTCCCAGTATATAAGCAACAGGAAATATTGGATGGATGGATGGATGGATGGATGGATGGATGGATGGATGGATGGATTGTCAGGTAGATGGGTGGATGGGTGGTGGTGAGAGGTGGGCAAGATTCAGGCCCTATAAGGGGATGGGGCAAGCACAAAGCCATATTAACAACACAGGCAGCAAGCGCCAATAGTATAATTCAGTTCAAAGAGGAAGGGAGGGAGCCCCACCTCCAGGCATCCAGGAAGCCTTCGGAGCAACAGGTGTTTGAACTGGGCCTTGAAGGGAGAGGAGCTGATGGGAACATAGGACTCCAGGTGAAGGAGGCGCACAGGCAGGCGTGAGCAGCTGTGCTGTATGTGGGGCGAGGCCCAGCCTGCATGGGAGGTGAGGAGACAAAGCCAGCTGGAAGGATGGATGGGCTGAAGTCTGATCCAAAAACGGGCCCTAAGGCAGTGCGAGCTGAGCCTGCACACACGCCCTCAGGCCACTTACTACGGGTGGGATGCTGCTTGGCCCCTCTGACCCTCTGGTCTCAGCTGTCAAATGGGGCAGTGGTTTCGCTGGCTCATGGGTTGTTATAAGCACCTGATATGCGTGATTGTACCCAACCTAGGACCATCCTACAGGACAGCGGGGCCCTGAGCCAGCCCCTGCTGATGGACACTCAGGTCGTTGCCCATTTATCGCCCACTTGCAAAAGTGCTGACACAGACATTCTCCTTTTTATGCCTTCACACAATAATGGTCGTGTTGCCACAGAGGCCTAGGTTCACAAAAGAGTGAGTTAGATCTCAGTGACCTGGAAGGGCGTCCATTATATACTGGGAATTTTAAAAGAAATCAAGGAGGGGAAGCTCTGAGTAGTGTGCCCAGTGTGCGTGAAACAGTGTCTGCATGTGTCTGTGCACACACAGTGGTGCAGAGAAAGAATGGAAAGCTCCATCACACCGTGCAGCCAGCAACGGGCACCTTCCAGGCGTGAGGGCTGGGGTGCATGCCGTGCATGCAAATAGTTGTCCCCTCCTGTACACCTCAGCACACTTGGTTTACTGAAGTAAGCATGCCATTGCTTTGCAAGTTTGAAAGAAAAGTTTAAGAAAGTGGGTTGTTTTTTTTAATGTTAGTTGTGATGGTGATAATGATGGTGACACTGATAATGATGATCTTGGGGTGCCGTGGACCTCTAGGGCAATCATTCTACCTACAGGGTACGGAATAAGTTGTACTCCATGCAAAATATCACCAGAAACTTCTGGTACCTGGGCTATACAATAGAAACAGAACAGAAGTGGGTCTCATTGGAAAACAGGAAGCACTGCTGTCCTGTTCATCATTGCACCCCAGCACCTGCAACAGCATTCGGCACAAGACGTTCTGAAAGAAAAAGTCACTGACTAAAACAGAGGGAGGGAAGAGAAAGAGGAAGAAAAGAGGGAGGGAGGAAGGGAAGAGGGAGGAATGATAACAATATGAGAGGCCGGTTTATTCAGATTTGAAAACCCCCAAACATTAACTAAAACGTTAGTTCAATGCCAAAATACCTATACCAGGGTGTTAAGAAAACTCAGAGACTATTTTTATAAGAAATAAGGATTCGCAAAAAAAAAAAAATACCCTTGCTGCTGCCGTCTCCAAAGTTAATTAAGTGTGGTGGTGAGAGCCATGCTGTTTGGGCTATTTATGTAATGAAAAGATTTTCTAAAAATAAGGCCCAGAGGTACAGCTTGTGAGGTCAGGTAGCTGAGCCAGCTAGAGCGGCAGAAGGTGACCAGGAGCCGTGACCGCTGCACCAACACAGTGGTTACAACTAAATGATGCTTCTCGTATTCAGGTTGCAGAATGGCTCCAGGCAAGAGCCTGGGAGAGGCTTCATTTATGTCACATGGCACTTAGCGTGCTGTGGAGAGGGGTTCTGCTGCCGCCTGGATTTCTGCACACTGCCGGGAGACTGCTGGGCTGGCTGCTCTCTGGAAAACCAGGATCAGTTCCTGCAAAAGGGTCCAGGAATTGGGCAGGGCCTTCACTTGCTTTGCATCACCTGGAACCACAGACTCTCACCACCAGGAGGGAATCTCTGAGATTCAACCAAGAGGCATTCTGTGTGCAGTTATTCTACTGCAGTGATGTTTGCAGTGGAACAGACGGGAGAAAGGAAGGGGCTGGAAACCAACCAAATACCTGTGGAGAGCAGGTGACAGAATAAGCCTTGGGCAGCCCCCACTCCCCACCCCATTATACAGCCATTAGAAAGATTTTGTGAATCCTGTACCATCTGACCTGGATGTGGGACCACATGTGCTGCCAAAGAAGAAAAGCAAGGTTTAGAGCTGGTGGTTGGGGGGTGAGGTTCAGCCAACTGATAGCCATAAATCTGGGCCTCAGCCTGGTCTTCTGCAGTCCATGAACTAAAACTGGCTTTCACATTTTTCAATAGTTTACAAATCGTTTGGGGATGCTGGGATAGCTCAGCAAGTTGAGCACTTGCCTTGCAATGGCAAGGTCTATTGGGATCGAGTCCTGGCCCCAACCTGTGCAAACCCATAGGCTGATCTGCAGCACAAAGGGTAACCACTGGGATGGCAGCGAAGGTTCCTGCCTTCCATGCAGGAGGCCCCCAGTTTGGTTCCCACCTTGCATGGCCCCACGTCCCCCTGTGTGGAATTAAACCATGTCACAACTACTGATGTGCAACTGTGGAGACTGCTCTGGGCCCTCCTCCTCCTCCTCCTCCTCCTCCTCCTCCTCCTCCTCCTCCTCCTCCTTCTTCTCTCTCTCTCTCTCTCTCTCACTCTCCCTCTCTCACTCTCCCTCTCTCACCTTCTCTCAAACAATAAAATGAATCTAAAAAAAAATAGTTTTAAAGAGTTGGAGACAATCTAAAGAGCACTATTTTGTGACACGTGAAAGTTACGTGGAATTCTAATTTCCGTGTCCACAGTGAAGTGTTCTCGGAGTGCAGCCACTTACTCGTGTGCACGAGTGGCGTGCGTGCCTTTTGCTTCACAATGCCAGAGTTCAGAGACTGTGTGGCGGGGAGCAGAAACGACTTTCTGCACAAAGCCATATTAACAACACAAGAAAACGTTTGCCAGCCCCTGGTGTAGTGTATAACGACATTATGTAAAACAACAGTGTCAGGCACTGTTCTCGGCGCTTAACCAGAGAAAATGCATTACATTTGCTCATTTATTCATTCATTATATCATTTATGCACTAAACCCTTAATGCCAACCTGTGGGGTCAGGCTTGAGGAAGCAGCCCGGAGCAAGCAGATGCAGCCTGTGCCTATGGAGCTTGGAGTCTGTGTCTAGAACTTTCTCTAGCATACACAGTCCCAGCCGCTCCAACCATACATCACAGGGTGGCACAGTAACCCAGCCCCTTGTATCCCGACTCCTTCTTCCTCACTGCACATGCTCGTTGCCTCAGTCCCTCCTAAGGAGGGGCACGCACACGGGCCCCAGGCTGCTGGGGGTCTCACAGGGAGGTCAAGTTCTAGTCTCAGAGTGCTCAATGCCTGACCTTTGCATTTGCAGCTCCTGCTCTTCAGTCGGCCCCACAAGAAGACACAGGAGGTCTTGACCAACCACGTGAATGGCAGCAGCCCCCAGCTATGGGGAAGGACGTGGCCATGTCTCCACATGACCCCTCCAGCATGAAACCAAGGGCTCATGCCCCAGGGCCCCAGTCTCTATGCACAAGCTGGAGAGTGGAGACCTGCTCCCACCCTGGAGGAAGCCATCCCTGTGGGGGCACAATTTGAGGACTGTGCCTTGAACGGTCAGCTTGCCCTCCTCTGCATTTGCATCCATGCCCAACACCTCCTAGGACGCCCTGTCTTTATTTCCAGAAAGCAGCACGGAGGCCGTCCTGGGCCACCCCACACTTGGACACATTCTCCTGGCTCTGTGGGATGGCCTGCAGCCCAGTGGATGACATAACGGACACACTGGGGCACTGGAAGACAAGCAGGCAGGGGCGGGGGGCACAGGAAGGTGCCCCCAGGGTGCCGGGATGGCGTCCAATAACACGACCTGCTCCTCTTGTCTGGATTCTGCCGTGTGCAAGATTGCCGTCAGCGTGGTCCTCACGGTCCTCATCCTCGTCACCGTCGCCGGCAACGTGGTCGTCTGCCTGGCCGTGGGCCTGAGCCGCCAGCTCCGCAGCCTGACCAACTGCTTCATCGTGTCCTTGGCCATCACCGACCTGCTGCTTGGCCTCCTGGTGCTGCCCTTCTCTGCCTTCTACCAGGTGTCCTGCATGTGGAGCTTCGGCAAGGTCTTCTGCGACATCTACACCAGCCTGGACGTGATGCTGTGCACGGCCTCCATCCTCAACCTGTTCATGATCAGCCTCGACCGCTACTACGCTGTCACAGAGCCCCTGCGCTACCCCGTGCTGGTCACCCCAGCTCGAGTGGCCGTTTCTCTGGTCTTGATTTGGGCCATCTCCATCACCCTGTCCTTCCTGTCCATCCACCTGGGCTGGAACAGCAGGAATGAGACCAGCATCATCGGTCACCCCCTTCTCCACTGCAAAGTACAGGTCAACTTGGTGTACGGCTTGGTGGATGGGCTGGTCACCTTCTACCTGCCCCTGCTGATCATGTGCATCACCTACTACCGCATCTTCAAGATCGCCCGGGATCAGGCCAAGAGGATCCACCAGGTCAGCACCTGGAAGGCGGCCACCTTCCGGGAGCACAAGGCCACAGTGACACTGGCTGCTGTGATGGGGGCCTTCATTGTCTGCTGGTTCCCCTACTTCACTGTGTTTGTCTACCGCGGGCTGAGAGGGGACGACGCCGTCAACAAGACCTTCGAAGCCGTCGTTCTGTGGCTAGGCTACGCCAACTCGGCCCTGAACCCCGTGCTGTACGCTGCACTGAACAGAGACTTCCGCCTGGCCTACCAGCAGCTCCTGCGCTGCAGCTTCGCCAGCCGCCACGCCCGCGACACTTCTCTCACGTCTCGCAGCTCCCGGCTCTCCAGGACTCAAAGCCGAGAGTCCAGGAGGCAAGAAGAGAAGCCACTGAAGCTCCAGACCTGGAGTGGGAGAGAGGTCACAGCACCCCGGGGAGCCACCAACAGGTAACTGCGCCCAGCGCCTGTGCAGGCCGGGGGCGTGGGGAGGGGCCCCACTCATGACCGTGAAGGTGGCAGCTGCTTACAAGGCATGGGTGCTCTTCCTGAGTACTTTGCAAACCTTGTGTAGTGCCGGCTTCCCGACAGCCCTCCCAAGGTGGAACATTTTCCCTGCATTTTAAAAGGACCACAACCCATCCAGGGTCACACAGCTGGGACCTGGACAGAGGACCCCCAACTCCACAACTGTGGGCCCTTTTTTCTAGCTACATTGTCCTTACCATCAGGAGGCCCAAGTTGGAGGCCCAATTCCGCCACTTAGTTATTGTAGGTATTCACCCGAACCCTGTGGGACAGCCCTCAGATGGCCGCACACGGTTGCTGACACCGGGGGTTAAATAAGGAACCCAGCTGGGTTCTTCAAGTACCTGTTACACAGCAGCTCTTATGCTGGAGGCGCTCAAGACAGGAGGAAGAGGACTGGCCAAATCGGGAAGGCAGGGACGTAATGGCCAGGTGAGAGGCACTGCACTGTAGGTCTTGGGGGAAATGGAAGGATGAGGAACCAGGTGGGGGTAACCCAGGCAGCTCTGTGCTTTGAAGAGAAGGCTCTGCTGCCCCTGAGACTGGGACAAGAAGGATGAGAGGGGGACACCAGTGAAGGGGGCTGTGGCACTGGTCTGTGAGCGAGGAGAGAAAATAGGAAAAATCTAGGGGGCTATGAAGAAAACAGGCTTGGGAACCACAGGATGTTTGGTGTACAGGAGATTCAAGAGAGAAGACACCCCAGGATGCAACTCTAAGACGTATCCAAGCTGAAAATACGAACAGGATCAGGGTGAGAATTGGGTGAATCCACTGGTGACAAAGCCAGTGCAGGGTGTGAAATGGGAAACTGTAGCAGAGACCTAAGCAGCACTGAGGACGCTCACTGTGTGGAGAGGAAGCATACAGGTCTGGTGAGCTCTCTAGACTGGAGTGATGCAGGGGTGCAGGTATCACACCTGGCCCGTAGACCTGCTCCGTATCACTTTCCTTTCTCTTCCATAGACCATGCCTCTGCCCACCCCCACCCCCCCAAATGCTGGTCTGTGTGACTGACCCACTCACTCACCCATCCATCCATCACCCATCCATCCATCATCCATCCATCCATCCATCCATCTACCCACCCACCCATCCAAAACCCCTCCCTCCACAAATGTTTATCAGCTTCCCACCATATGCCGGGAACTGTGGTGAGCACCAGAAATGCAGAAATGGCATCTCTGGCATTTGCTGTGTGTGATGGACAGCTACAGAATGTCAAAGGCACAGCCCTGGTCTCAGCTCTGCCCTCACTCGCTCTGTGGCTTGAGCCAGTCCCTGCCTGTCTCCAGCCTCAGTTTCCTCATCTCACAGAGTGTGGGGTCTGTCCTCACACAGACTGCCCTGCCCACCTCCCAGAGTTGCCTAAAGGGTAGTGAGCTTAGGGAGGCCACCAGGCTCTGCAACCCCCAGGGACACAAGTCCACGCTCAAGAAAAGCTTGGCTGGACACCACAGACCCATACCCTCTGGGTTCTGGGCTCTGTGGAGCATTGTGGGGGAAAATTGTTCAACTAGACCCCTGGGCCTCATGTCCCTGCTGGTCTTTGCAGTGGCCAGGTGTGGAGTATCCCCTCCCGGACTTGGGTCTCAGACACGCATGGCCACCCTTCTGAAACAAGCTTTGATGCTCCTGCATCCAGCCTCCCCCTGGCTGCTCAGCCTCTGGATGCTTCCTCTCAAACACCCCCCCCAAGCCTGCAATGCTGTCCTTCCATATGCACGCCTGGCAACTTCAAGTCCAGCCCTGGTGGGTAGGATGCCCCTCCGTGTCCTTCCACACTCCCGTGTTCAGAAAGCAGCAGCCTTGACTGCAAAGCCAATTGAGTTTCTGAAGCAAGCCCAGAACAAAGCCGGGGTGTGGGCTCTCTAGAGAGCAGCCAGCGCCAATCAGTCTAGTCCCAGGTGCCACTTCCTACTGTTCTTACCTGGGGACCTCCGTGAATGGGCTGCTTTACCCCTAATCTTAGAGACATGGTCCGTAAGCACTTCACTCACTGAGCACCACCCACTGCCAGGTTTACAAGTTTACCGTCACTCCTGTGTACTGACCGTGTGTGAGGGCACCCTATCCCCACCCCATGCCAGATGCTAAGGGGGCTCAGGGAGGTAAAACCCGGCCCCCACCCTGCAGGCTGCCCCTCGCAGCACCTGGAGCTGCTCCGGGTCTAGCTGAGTAGCAAGCTGACGATGGTTCAGTGCAGCACATGCCGGGGTCTGGGATGCATCCCCCACCTCCTGCCTTGCTGGGCTCAGAACACGCGCTCCCGGGCCTGCTGGGCCACACTTCTGCCCAGGTGCCCAGAGCCCACAGCTACAAGGAGCTAATCCTTTTCATCTTCTACCTCTTCAGAGAGTTTGGAGAGTGAGACCCCACACACACGCTGCCCCCGAGAGGAAGTCAGAGAAGGGGAGCAGAGGGGCAGGAGGTGGAAAGCCTTTTACAGCCTCACAAGTCAAAGAGAATAAATCATGAGCCCCCAGGAGTCCCTTGAAAGGTAGAGAACTCCTCATTTACCCCCTGGTGACTGCACTTTTGAAGCCAACCCCCTGCCCCTGGCTTCTTGCAGACCCTTGCCCTTTCCACACCTTCACTTCTGGCTCTTTCTGACTCAGAGCTGATGGGCCTGCTGTGGGGCTGCCTTCCCACAGGCTCTGCCTTAGGGCCACTGCTAGTAGTTTTGTGCCCACAGGGGAAATGCATCCCAGGTGAACAGATCAGAAGGTCCTTTCTCCAGGGGACCCAGCTCCAGGGCACGTGGCTTGGCAACCAGAAGGAGTCAGACCCTGCAGACCCTGTGGGAGATGGTGTGACATAGAACAGGCAGCAGCAAACCTTTTCTGCCAAGGGCCAGGCAGTAAAGATTTTAGACTTGCAGCTCATACGTGCGCTCACACAGCTATGCAGCTCTGCCCTGCTAGCTCTACAGCAGCCAGACAACACGTAAATGAACAGGGGTGACCGTGTTCCAGTCAAACATCATCTATGGACACCAAAGTTGGAATTCTGTATCATTTTTCCCAGTCACGAAGCATTATGCTTCTATTTATTTCCTTTCCCCGCCATCACAACAAAAATCACGGTGGGCTGGGTTTGGCCCACAGGCTATAGCTTGCCAACCCCTGGTTTGTAAGAAATGGGTGCCAATTGCAGCCCCAGCACTGCTGGTTCTGTGACTTTGGGCAGGTGGCTTGCCCTCTCTGAGCCTCAGCCTGCTCATCTGTAAAATGGGGATAAAAAGGCCTCCCTGTGAGGACGGCGATGGGGCTTAGCACCAGTTCATGCAAAGCTGCCTGGCACAGAGGACAGGAGGCTGTGAGTGGTAGTTTTCTCTCGTGTCCCCGTCCCCTGCCTGGAGGTCCCCCTGCAGAGGCGTAACTGGGAGTTCAGGGCAGGCCCAGTGGGCTCGGGCCTCAGTGTGCCACAGCATTGCTGGGTCAGGCCCTGACCTGGATCAGCTAAAAACTGGGGGAGGGGCTGATCAGATCCGTCTCAAGGAACCGTTCTAGTGCTAACTATAAATAAATGCTAATTAAGGGTGAGAAATAATTCCAAACCCCCAAATGTGTTTGTGTCAAAAATCTTCTGGCAAGGGCAGCGAAGAACATGTTTTTCATCCTAATGAATCATTCTGGGTGTCAAACGTGTCCTTGTCATGACCTGAGCTTCGAGTGAAGGGGGCAGGGTCAGATGGGGCGAAGATGGCACAGGACAGGGCGGCCCAGAGAGCCCGGCCTGCAGAAGGGACCTGGGTTTCTCGTTGCCTCGGCCACTAACTGGCTGTATGGCCTGGAGAAGCTCCCATCCCTCTCTGAGCCCAGTTTCCTCAGAGACTTTAGGTGGCCATCACACTGCTCCTGCAGAAACCGCGACGAGTCAAGGGCTCTCTGCCTTGCGGTGATGCTGGGGTTCATTAAACCCACAGGGGCCATACGTGGCAATGTCAGGGACAGGAACAGATATGCCTGAGACCTGCTGGGCATTGCAGGTGTCCACAGCCCCCGAGGCTCTCCTGGCGTATGAGGACTGCTCCCTCCCTGCCCAGAGATGGGGACAGGGGGCAAGGGAGTTCATCCCAACTGCCCCCAAATGGCAGGTGCTCTCTCTCTACAGCATCCGTGGGTCTGCCTGTCCGGCCAGTGCGCAGGCAGGGCAGCAGGCTCCGGACAGAAGCTTGGAGCATGGCCCTGAGATGGACCAGATGTGAGCGTCTGTGTTTCGTTCCACTAGGGTACCCACAGGCCACCATCTGGTGGGAAACATACACTTTCCGGGTCAGGGGAGTTCAGTCCATTTCAGTTGTAAGGTGGTGACTTTGGAAGCTGAACCCAGTCACTGCATGGAGTCGGGGTACAGCGGTGCTACAAAGCCTCCTCGGTGCCATGTCCTGGCTTCCAGCCCCGTGTGCCCTCACACCCCCACACATCCCTCACACATCCCCCTCTCCAGCAACCCCCAGCTCTCCTCAAGGCAGGCGCCGCCTCCTCTCTGGGCGGTGGGGAACTGCTCTCACACGTTCTTCAGAACCATATGTCCTTGGGCTAGCTCTCCAAGGACATTTTTGGAGGCTCAAGAAATTGTTTCCGCCCTCACCTCCAGTTGCTGCCTGAATAGTGTGTGTGTGTGGGGGGGGGGGACTGGTCACTGGTGAAAATGGGGACAAACATGGGTGAGAAGTCGTCTCTGGGCATCTCAAAACAGCATCCTCTCCTGCCCCAGCAGACACACAGCACACGCCTGGCACATGGGCACACGTCCAGTGACTAACGACCAGATGACGGTGACGAGCAGCTACCACCGCTCTGGAAGTGACGGAGCCTGGTGGAGTCAGGTGCTTGGGAGGATGGCCACTGGGCACGGGGCCTGGCCTGTCCATGCCTCAGTTTCTTCAGCTGCAAAGTGTGGATGTTCCTAGTACCTGCTCCAAAATGATGTGAGGATTAAAGGAGAGAAGAAACATACAGGCCGGGGGACAGCGTCTGACACAGACACGTGGGGAGGTGGTGACGTGTCCCTGGTGGGGGGAAGGGTGTGTCAGGAGCCTTGGACCGACTGAAATGGTTCCCCATGGTTGTGCTTCTGATGCCATCATGGTTTTTTGCTCTTAGAGGCAATCTGGCGATGAACTTCTCCAGCAGGGAACATTTTGTTTCTTTCCGATTATTTCCCTAGAAACTAAATTTCTAGAAATAGTATTATTGGTCAAAGGCGAGGGATATTTTAGGCCTTTTGTGACATTTTTCCCAGTTGTCTTCCCTGCCATGGCCACGTGGGAGGGCCACTTCCTGGAAGCTGAGTAGGAGAGGATCCTGGAAGGGAGGGGCTGCTGACCAGGACAGAGGGTGTAGATGGTGAGGAGAGAGGCCCCTTGTGATGGGCAGAGGGTGCAGGGAAGAGGGGAGAAGCAGCTCTGAAGGAGCTGAGGAGGAACCCCAGTGAGGAGAGACCCACATCCAGGCAGAGACAGGACTGGCCTCAAATCATAGCGCAGGGCCTGGCTGGCAATGCAGGAAGCCAAGCCCAGGATGAGGCATGCCACAGACCGGTGCCCTTGAGTGGGTGGCAGGCCTCCCTGGGCCTTCCTCTCCTCTTCTCTGAAACGGGTGAGACACTTCCTTGCCTGCAGGGGTGGGATGGAGTGAGCAATAGGCAGCAGCCTGGGGAGCTGCCCGGGCACCGTGGGTGTTTGCTCCTGAGCCCCCACTGGCAGGAGCAGGCAGGGGCTTTGGGGTTTCCTTCCCTTTTAAAAGACCTTCCACAGTTTCAACAGGAATTGGGCAAGCCAGCCAGTCTCAAACAGAGGTTGTTGGAGAGTTCAAGAAGCAGGACAGGATGAACACAAGGCCTGGATGGGGGAGATTCCAGTGTGACCCAAATTTTCCATGTGGTGCAAGCAGCAGGGACAGGCAGGGGGTCATCAGCTTCGCTGCTCAGCCAAGCTGGGCTCTTTCAAGACGCAACACTAATTTGCTGTGACTCCCTGTGCCAGTGACTGAAGTCCTCAGGACTCATCCTTCCTCATCGGTTAGAGAAAAGAATATGTAATAACTATATCACACGTATCACGTGAATGTTAGGAAACTTCAGTGTTAAGTTCCCCACCCATGGGCACTGCCATCACTTTTGTGTTCTGCAAACCCAGTTCGGCAGCAGGAAGTAAGTGGGAGGCAGGGGAGGGGCTGAATGGAAGTAGGGTTCCCCACACCTTCACTTCTCCTTCAAGCCACAGGCCCAACATGCTGTAACATGTAACAGGCTACGTGAGCTTCAGCAAGTTTCCTAACCTGTCTGTGCTATAGTTTCCTCCTCCATCAAACGAGGGGAAATAACATGTGTGCTTAGAGCTGAGCCAGGTGTGCAGTAGGAACTCAGTGGACAGTGGCTGTCGTTTAGATGCTCTCAGGGCTCGAACACAGGTTTTAGAACTAGCAGGCCTGGCACTGAGTCCTGTTCCTCTACCCACTGGCTGTGTGACCTCGGTCCCCTCCTGAGGGGCTAGTCCCCTGATCAGGACATGGCTGGTGATGCCCACCTGGCCCGTCAAGCACACAGTATGTGCTTAACCATGACTGCTGACACACGGCCTGAGAGAGGACACCCATGGAGACTGCCAGCCCCACGCCCTGCAGCCTTGGCTTTCCCAGCATGCTCCTTGTTAGAGGGGTACACTCCCTTCTCCTGTCCTCCCTGGGCCACTCACTGCCATGGGCAGGAGCAATCTCACTGCCCCAGGTAGTGTTAAAATGTTGGAGAAGGGACAGTCCAGGCCACAAGCTGAGACCATTCCTTGGTCAATTCCTGACCTTCCCCAGTTCCAAAGCCCTCAGCAGTGCCCCAGTCCTGCCAATCACATGCAAACTCCTCCACCAGGACTGTCCTATTGTGGCCATCGAGTCCCTGTCTGCTTTCCTCGCCCCCCGCATCTCAGGGTCCCACTTCTCTAGCTGCACTAGACTTTTCTGTCCTCCGAGCATAACCCACAGCCATGCTGACCCCTCTGCCTGCAGAAACTCCCTCCCTAACAGCCCTGTTCAATGTCCACCAGACCCAACTCAAATGCCACCTGCTCTGCAGAGGCTCTTCTGGTCCCCGGGGCAGAAATGGCTTCTGGGCCACAGTCCTGCCCAGGCAGAATGACACACACTCAGATGCACGCACTCCCCCCCACACACTGTCCCACACGTTCGTATATGCACTCATACCCCACTCACGAACGCACACTCAGTCGTACACCCACTCACACCTGAGTCAGGTGACACAGGCGACACTGCCCTGAGTATTCCCCTGGCCCTCGTCTTTGCTCTCGGTCTCCTCTGTCAAATTCACTATTTAGTCTGCGAGGGTGCATGCCGCACTGGGAGTCAACAGCTGAACTTTGCTACCAACTAGCCCAGGGGCATCACTTACCCGCTGAAGCCCCAGGTTCCTGGTCCATGGAACAGAGACAAGTGCACTTGTCTTACGGCACCATCAGGAGGATTAACTAGAAAAAGGTTGCAAAGCTCCCCGTTCAGGTTGGAGCCAGCACATGAACGCACAGCAACTGCTAGCTCTTGCCAGTCGCTCAGTCATTCACCAGCACAATGCATGACGCCAGCCCCTCCTCGATGTGCTCCCAGGCTGCTCCCAGGCTGTGACCCACCAGTGTTCAGTGAGGTCTCTAATCAAGATTGCTATTAGGAGCCCAAAGCACCCTGACCCCGCCATCGATTTCCCTTGTCACGGGGAAGAAATAAAAAGGGATTAATGGTTTGTCTGTGTTACCCATTGCTCTCAGCAGTCTCAGGGAGTTCTGGGGCGCCTTTGTGGGATAAATTTCACCTTGTTTGGCATGAAGATAACCGCCGTGTTTGCAAAGCCCCTGTAGGAAGTCTTTGCCCAGCTTTCTCTGACCTTTGCTGCTAAAGGATAGAGTTACACCTATGGATTTAGATCCTACCTGCCCCTGCCCCTGCCCCTGCCCCCCTTCAAAGCAGACACTGGCACAGGCAAACCCTTTAAGTTTACTTCCAGAAAATTATGAGAAAGCCATGGAAAAAAAAATTACTTTCATGAGCAGAGGGCTGAGGTTTGATAATTTTGGCATAATGAGCAATATTGGCTGGTAGTAGAAAACAAAGGTCTATGAGGATAACACTCTGGTCTCTGGGTCACTTGGTGTCCTGAAATGTCCACCTCATCACTTACTTTGAAGCAACCAGAAATTAGGTGTGGCCTGGAGCAGAGGGTTGCCTCAGATTTTGGCAAGGGCCGAAGGAAGGAGGAGAGAGCGCAGGAGGGTTGCAGCTGGTTCCCAGGACAAGAAAGGACACTTCCCCTTTCTGATCTCCTCCACGCCTACTTCCTCATAAAGGAGAGGGGACTTGATAACCCAGTTCCTAGGATGCAGGTAAAGCTAACACTGTGGGTGTGACCCTGTGTCGTTGGGTAAAGGATAAGCAGGGGCTCTGGGATCAGCCCAGACCCTCAACACACAGCCCCTTAGCCACCAGTTCTTGGTGACCCCTGGGCTGTGTCCACTGCAGGAAACAAGAGGAGGGAGAAAGTGGAGGAGAATCCCATAGAATTTTGAAATGTTTCATTTCCCAGTCTCATCCCATGGCTTCAACAGCTTTATCTCCATTTTACAGATGAGGAGAGGGGCCTGGGAAGGGAGATGGAGTTATCTGAGACCCACAGCTGGGAAATCTCACACTTACCCCCCAATCACCCAGCACACAAGGGGTTTGCTGAAATAGAACCCTTCCGGGGTTCAAGCCAGCATGAGACACAGTATATCAGGGCTGCCAGAGTCAGCTCCTAGTGATCTGTGAATCTGGGCAGTCAGGAGACCGGACAACCACTGTCTGCATGAGATTTACTGGGTTTTTCCTTCACTAGTTCATACACATGACTGAGCACCTACTATAAACCTGGACAGTGGGTAGAAGATGAAAGATCCAAGACCTGCCTTTGGTCTTGAAGATGGACAAGCTCACTGTTAACCCAGGGAGGTAAGCGCCTCCTAGGGGCAGGGAGGGGATTACTAATCCTGGGGGACCTCAGAGACAGCTCCCCAGAGGATGTGATACCTGAACAGAATCTTGAAACAGAAGTAGACCCAGAAAAATAAACAAGTAAAGGACTTTCAAGCGGTGGGAACAACATAGGAGAATGTACAAAATGAACACAAGAAAGAACTGAGTCAAGTGTGGATGTGGTGGGTCTGTGTGATTTGTGCTATCGGCTCTAGAGGGTAGTGGAAAGGGGCACTGACTTTCATTATCTGTAGTCCTCACAATAGTTCTATTAGGTTGCTATTATTAACATGTCACAGAGGAGAAAACCGAGGTTCAGAGAAAAATCTGAGCAGGGCTTCTGATCCAGTAGCACTGAAAGTGGGTCCTGACCCCTGGTGGCTGAACCTATTGTAACACCCTCAATGTGAAAACGAGACTCCGATTCAGAAAACATCTGTTAGGACACTGTTAACTGCCTGTAGCAGAAACCCAGTTAAAAGAGGATCGGATTGGTGGAGGGAAGGAATTAACTCATAGAACTGAAGAGACCAAGAATAGTTTCAAGCACGGCTGGATCCAAATTCTCAAATGCCATCAGAAATGTGCCTTTCTCCAGCTTTCACTCAGTTTCACACTGTGTTGATTTCATTCTCTGTGGGTCTCCCCAGGGTGCCACCAGCATTCCACACTTATATCTTACCCCCTTAGCAGCCCCACAGGAAATGTGTCCCTGTTCTACTGTTCCAACAAAACATTTCTGGCTTGTCATTGGCTGAACTTAGTCACATATCTACCTTTGTACCCAGACCTGGAGCCAGGAAATAAGAGATCAACTCCAACTCACCTACACAGACAATGAGTGGAGACATGAGATCCCAAAGAAGGATCAAGGTGCTCTTCCCCAGAGAAGGGGAGTGGCTGGTGGGAAGTTAAAAAGGACAGGTGTTTACTATGGGCACTTACTGAGTGGCAGACATTGTGTTCTGTGCTCTCCTTGAACCCCATTAAAATCCCTTAGCTTCGGTAGGGCCCAGGGCAAAGATGGCCCAAGGGACCATGAAGGGGTCAAGGAATATAAAACCTACTGGTATCTCTTGAAGTGGCTCATGTACTAGAGTCCACACAGTGTGGGAATCCAGTTCAGTGTCTCCTCCCACACGTTTGGCATGGATGGTCAAGCTAAGTAAAGGAGCAGGCGCTCCATGCCACCGGACTTGAGTTAAATCATGGTCAATGTGCGTGTCAAAAATTTTTTATTACAGTATGATGAGGAGGAAAGAGAATGAGGGGGGGAAAAGGCAATTTAAAACAAAGCAAGAAAAGATAGAACATTTGAGAAAAGGTGGTGCAAGTATAAAACACAAAATCATATTGAAGAAATTAGTTAAACTATATCAGTAATCATAGGACATGTAAATGGAATAAGCTGGCCAATTAAAAAATGAAGTTTTTCAGATTTGGTTTTTTAAATCCAAACAAATATTCTTATAAGAGATAGACATAAGAAAACAAAAAATGTGGAAAATATAAGGAAGAAAAAATAAGATAAATTAGGCAAAAACTAACCCAAAGAAATCTGGAAAGCTATATTTATATCACACAAAGTGAATTGTAAGCAAAAAGTATTACTCGGGGAGGCTGAGATGGCTCAGCGGGTTGAGTGCTCGCTTTGCAGCCCCGGAGACCAGGGATCGAGTCTTGGCTCCGGCCCGGACGGACCCATATGCTGAACTGGGGTGTGCCCCTAGTTCAGTTCTTGCCAGGGCCTATGTGGGAGGCTCCTGGCCCAGTTCCTGCCCTGTGCAGCCCTGTGCCCACCTGTGGAGTGAAACTATGTGGAAAAACTAAAACTAATGTTGTCAACTGTGGAGACTACTCTAGGCCCTTCCCCTTCTCTCTGTCTCTCTCTGTCTGTCTCTCTCTCTGTCAAAAACCAATAAAAAAATAACTCTTAAAAAAAAAAAGTATTACTCAAGATAAAAATGTTCATCGTATTTTGAAAAACGATTCAATTCCCCAGAAAGACAACAATTCTAAACTTGTATGTACCAAATAAACTGGCTTCTAAGATATGTAAAGTAAAACTGACAAACTACCCAGAGACATTAATTACTAATGTCACAAATAAGTAATATTAAGAATGAAAGGGTATATTATTAAAGATGCTGCAGAGATTAAGAATGACAGTAAGAACATTGTGATCAATTCCATGCCCCCCACAAGGGAAAACTCAGATGCAGTGACCACATTCCTAGCAAATCAGGACATGACAAACCTGACCTCAGAAGAAAGAGAAAATACGAATGTCCCTATAACCATTAGAAATAAATGAAGTGAATGAAACGCCAGCAGCGCTTGCTTTTGCAAAGAAGTTTTATCAAATGCTCAGGGAGCAGCTCATTCCATCCTGCACAGACTCTATCAGATGAGACAAAAGGGGAAACTGCTGTTTATTTGAGGAGGTCACTGGAGTGTAGATTCAAAAGCAAGTATAAGAAAGGAAATGATTAAAAAAAAACAAAAAAACAAGAAACAACTCAGATGTCTATCAACAGGGGAATGGATAAATAAACGGGAGTACAGTCACATTACGGAATCCTTTACAATAGTGAAGATGAACCAGCACACGCATCGACATGGCCTAATCTCATCAATATAATGTTAAACAACAACCAAAAAAGTAGCTACCGGAAAAAGCCATTACAACATGGTTCCATGTCTATAAAAGTAAAGTGCAGGCAGAACAACACCATAGATTGTCCACGGATACATGAACATCTGCTGAAACAAGTCAGGGTCTTGCAAAATTCTGTTTCTTAACCTGAGGGGTGGTTACACTAGTGTCCATTCTAATGTTCTTGAATTTTCTTTAAAGCATGCATATGTGTTTTTGTATAGTCTCTTTGGTGCATAAATGTGTTTTGTTTAAAAATATTTAATGATGGAATCTACGTGTAACAGATATGTCTGAATAGAGGCATTGTTTGAGATGTTTATTTTCTTTGTTTTGTCCATTTCTATGTTCTGAATTTTTTACTATGAATATGTGATATTTCCAAATTATTTTAAGTGACTTATCAGCCTTTTAGAAGAAGAGGGGTGGTGATTTCCTAGCCGAGAGTGAGCTTTTCAGTGATAATCTCATTCATGTCGGTGACAGTCACTGTATCAGACCTACAGGCTCCATCTGAGATTTTAAACCCATGGTCAGACATGCACACTGCCAGCATGGAGAAGGGCCAGAGCCTACTGAGCGCCAGCACTATGACCTTGAGGTCCAGGGGAGGGCAGGTGTTCTGGGGAGGGAGGGGCCGGCCAAACACACAGGGACAGCTGGGGCCTCCAGCGCTGGCTAAGCTGAAAAGTGCCACGCACAGAAGGCAGCGGGTGCTGGCTGTGTCCTTGTTCTCAAAGCCTTGCAAAGTCAGGCACTCACATCTACAGCTGCCACCAGGGCAAGCTCTCCCTCCCCGTGGAAGGAAACAGAACAATGAGCTTCACTCCCCTGTGGCTTAACAGATGATGGCTCCATGGGACATCTAGGAACTGTGATGGGTCTCAGGACCAAGGGGCGGGCTGACCCTCAGGTTAAAGGTGGACGAGCAAGGCTGTCACTCAGGCCTAGGCAGAAAAGTGAGAAATGTGGCAGCATTCATGCCTTAGACAGAGCTAACACCAGATTTTGTCCTGCCCTCAAGGTGCCAAGCTGCCTGGCTGAACCTCTAGGGTCCCCACTCAATGCTTGACTTCTCCTGTGTTTGGGTCAAGGGCAAGCTGGGGTGGACTGGGGACACATGACAGCATTCCCCAAACCACAGTCGCTGACAAATTTCCCTCCCCAGCCCCCTCAGACTCCTTTCCCACCTGCATCATATGCATTTAAATGTTCACATCAGTTCTGTGTTTTCACTGAAATACATTTGTAAGAAAATTCTGTTTTGTCACCGTAAATGGAAATGCAGTGTCCCTTGTAGAAAACAGAAGTACTCGTGAACGTAGATACAGTGACACAAAACAATGTCATCGCAGTTTGGACAGATCCAATTGCCAGATGAGTGCTCTGGACCAGCCCCCTGCTCTCTGTTATAAAGGGTAGGTGTTAGGTGCTGAAATTCGAGGCGTGATGCTGAGCCTTCCCCTCCGACCTCGTGAGGTTTGCAATAAAAATGAGAAAGGGCTTCATTGAATGTAGCTGAAGGGAAAGAGGTCTGCCATTCACATCTTAGCAGGACACAGGCAAAGGAGCTGTGTATGCCCAGAAGTGAAGGAAACTGCTTTCTGAAAATGTATTTCAAGCACTTGCTTAAAAACTGTGCGTCCAAGCATTTGGCTCACATGCCTTCAGTGGCCTCTCCAGCAATCGGACGCACTGCACAGGTATTAACTGAGGACCTACTGAGTGCAAGCCACATTGCGGGGGTTTGAAAGGTAAGTGCCTTCAGGGAGCACTCATTTGGATGGAGACACAATGGTGTTTACAACTGATTTTGATGCAAGGTTGAAAAAATCTTTCCATCTCCTCCCAATTTTCCTGTTTATGCAAGACATGCTGTGGGTGGTTAGGAATGGTTTCGTTCAAATTCAGAAGTAGCAAGCATTAATTGGACTACTACTATGTGCCCAGCTTTAGAATACTTAATCCTTTCAAGTCTTGGAAAAGTAGTTATTGCTACCTCCTTATGAGGTTCAGAGAGGTTAAGTAACTTGACCAAGGAAGGCACAGAGCATGTTAGAAGCTAGTCTGCAGCATGCTCCCCCTTGTAGCCTGAGGGAGGAAGTTCCTGTTGCATGTGGGAGAGCCCACCCCCTTCCCTCCTCACCCTACCTGGGGCCTAGCTTAGAAGGGAAGGCCAGAGGCTAGGCCCTGGCCCATTGGCCTTGCTCCCTGGTCACTTCAGCCCTGACCTATGCTTGTGTGTCCTCAGGAAGCCAGCACTGCCCTGTACCGTGTGCTCCGGCAACCTTCTGAGCTGCTGCAAGAGCCTGTGGGGCCTTCAGTTCCTCCAGAGACACGTGGGCGGCCCCCCTGAGGAGCAGCCGCAGGAGCTGTGGGCCCAGGAGCCACTGAGGACACCACCCGAGGAAGGGGTGAGGACGATGCCCTCCCAGGCTGTCTACACCTGGCCTCAGGACCCTGAAGATGCTGCTCTCGGGCACTGAGATTTGACTCCTGGAGCCACTAAGGACCCAGCAGCCCTCAAAGCCCCTGAGGACTCACCCTGGCCTGAGCCCGGGGCCTCCCCGAGCACACAGCAGGGTGCTGGTGCGCTCAGGCCTCATGTGGGACAGTCTGTCTGTGCTCAGCATTCTCAGGCAGAGTGCAGGACTCCCCTGGGTCCCAGGCTCACACTGTGCTGGCCCTGAGTCACAAGCAGAGACAGCGGGACATTCGGGGTGTGTGCACACGTGTGCATGGATGTGGACATGCAGGGCATGCGTGCCCCCTGAGTGCAACAGGGTGTCGCCATAAAGTGTTAGCCTCTCATGCCCTCGTGGGTTCTGCGGGATTATGGGCAGGAAAGGAAGGGAGAGGAATGGGAAGAGAAGGGGAGGAGCCTTTAATGAACTTATTGTATGCAAGGTGTCTCACCTGCAGGAACTCCTATAGACGGCAGCAAGGATCACCGTCCCAGTTTTAGGGGTGGAAAGTGAAGCTCAGAGAACCATGGGGCTGCCCATGACTACTCTGCTAGAATAGTGGGGCTCATAGAAGTCACTCGGAAAATAGTTGCATGAATGAATGGACCAACGATTGAGCAGGGAGACAGGTGAAAAGCCAAGCCCCCAGGGCATGCTCTTGACATGACACGATGCTGCCTCTTAGGAGAGGGGTCAAGTTATTTCCTTGACTGAGGCCAGCCTCCTGCCAGTGAGGCTCAGACCCGCAGCCTGAGTTGGGGGGGGGGCGGTCCCTCATGCTGCTTTTCGTCAACAAGAAGTGATGTGGATTGGACTTGCTGAATGTGTGCCCAGCATCAGGGGTGGGGGTGGGGGAGCTTTGGGGGACACAATAGACATGAGTGAGGGTGTTCACCCTGCAGCCCCCTTCTGCTGAATGCATCACCTTGGGTGAGTCAGGAGACCCCTTTAAGCTGCTCTCTGCTCCTCTTCTTAAGGGAGTAAGCTCCCCTGTCCTGTTTACATGGTGATGAAGACATCCAGAGAGGGGAGGATGTCTGTGGACTATCCTCGCTGGCCACTGCCCTGTCCTGAGCCCACACCTCCCCTCGTTCCACGGCCCTCTTCTGACACCCACCTCTGCCCACCCATGCCTTTTCAGTCCCTCTTGCAGTGAGCTCACCATCCTCTCCCGGGCCCTCAATGTGGCTGCTCCCCCACCCTTCTCACCCCTCTGTGGCCTCATCTGCACCCTTGAAACTGAAGTTTTCTGGAGATTTATCTCTGAGGAGATTGTTCACAGATTTGTAAATGGAGTCCTGGCTCCTTCTAGGAGCTTTCCATGCACTGCTGCCCATGATGCCCCTACCTGGGTGTTTAAACGAAGGCAGCTTGCCTTTACCACGCTCACCACTGCCTCTTTGCCTTATCCTTGCACCTCTCCCAGGAGCCTTCTCAGAAGCAAGCCCACTGTTGGCTTCAAAGTCCCAGGGTCAACCTTGGCGTTCTCTCCACCTGCCGGGTCATCACTCCGTCAGGACCATCGAAACAGCTTCCTGACAGCCCTCCGCATTCCTCCCTCCAGGCCACTCTCCACCCACGGCCACTGTGGGCTGTGCCAAATGCAGACCCGGCCATGTCACACACGGAGGAAACCGTCTTTGCTTGGCCCGCGTGTTTGGTTTATCTCGCTGCTCCGTCCAGCTACCGAGCTGTGCACAGAGCTGCTTAGAAGACTTGGAATGTTCTGCCCGCCCGATGGGCCACAAGATCTCAGCTGAAATAATAGCACTTCTTGAGGAAGTCTGACCCCCATATCAGGCCAGGCCTCCGACACCCCTCACCCAGAATTGTCCTCGGAAGCTGTTGGCCTGGTTGTAATTTATAGTCATTTGTGACTTCCTGGCTCCCATCTGTCTCCCCTACTCAGGAGGCCATGGATCCTGCTTGTGTCTGTTGACCATTATACATCCAGCGCCTCAGAGAATACCTGGCACACAGTAGGAGCTTTATGCAGCTTATCTGCCAATACACCTGAAGGCAGGATTTGCCCTGATGGCCCCAGGGCTACTCAGCCTCTTAGCTGAACCTCCTTCTCGGAAATTTTCCCAGGAGTCTGAGACTGGAGAGTCTCTAAGTCATGTCCAAGAAGGTGGAGGCTGAGCCTAGACCTGGATGGTCAGGGCTGAGGTCAAGGTGCCCACCCACCACCTACCACCTCGGAGGCCTCCTTCAGGTCTGTCTCAGCCGTCCCCACCCTTCGGGGGGCCCCCTGAGCCTCTGCTGGCTGCACAAATGGGGCGCAGGCTGCCTAGAGGATGAGCATCTGTGATGAGCCCCTAAAGCCATGTTCCATGTTATCATCATGTTCCAATAAAGCTATCAAAACAGATGCTGCCTCGCAGTTTTATTTTTTAACTTCCTGGTGAGAAAATACTCCCCAAACTTCATCATACGGTGTGTCTTCATTTAGAAAAAGTTATAATAAAACGTTGGGGTAAAGACCAACTTGGAAAGTGCCTTAAAAAGTAAAGGACTTCTCAGGAAACTAGGTTTCGTCTTAAAACTCCACAGGAGAAGTGAGGGCGGGCTGGCTGAAAGGTTCAGGCCTTATGTCCTGCTCACCTGGCGAGCCAGGTACATGGTAGGTAGGTGCTCAGTACGTCTTTGTGGGAGGGATTATGTCTGAAGTTGTCAGCTTCGGAGATGCCTTTGTTAAGTGGGAGAAAAAGGCAACTTTAAAATGGACAACTAGTCAATAGAAGCCCACAAAGTGGGTAGGTAGGTGAGGTGCAGGTAAGAAACGAGGTTAGGGAAGATGTATGAATTCTGTGCAAGGACTGAATCACCACAGCAGCAATGCAAGGGTTCAGAAAATGCAGGAAGGTAATTGACCACTGTCAAGGGCACTGTTTGATAACCACTGTGTCATTGGTGATCCGGGTCCCCTGGGATGAAAGGGAGGTAGCTGTAGGAGGCTGTGGAATCCTGAACTCTGGCCTCACAGAAGACACCCCAAGACACACCATGACGAATCGACACAGGAAACAGAGAGGAGGCTGTGAGCCACCACAGCCAGAGCTTCTAGGGACCCACCCGCCTGAAATGGGCTTTAATATACGAGGACTGCACCTCCGTGACACCAGTTTTCTCATCCATTAGATGGGGGTAATTACGGTATTGCACAGGGTGCCCTTCTCATGCTGCTCAGCGTTCAGAACAATGCAACGAAAGAGCCTGCACACAAGTCACACTCAGGAAGCAGTACTGCTAACATGCACGTCTAAGCACCTGTGTGGCTCCCATCACCCATGGATACTGACCAGGCTCCTTGGCTCGATTCCCAGCCCTGTCTGATCTATGCCCTGTTACCCCTCCACGTTCCCAGATGAACAGAGGTTCCAGCCATGAGATGTGCACACCCTACTCCAAATGGCTATATATTCTTGTTTTCTCGGTTCTGAGCTTCCCAAATGCCAAGCCCTGGCAGGCTAGTCTTTCCCTAGGGCTGGAGAAATCTCACATCCTGAGCTCAGTTCAGGATGTGAGACCAAGTCAGGGCTACTCTAGACTCCCAATGTCTCATAGTGCTTTAGGGACAGAGCTCATTCTGAGTTTACTCTAAGGCTCAAGCTTGTCCAACTCACAGCCTGTGGGCAGCATGCTGCTCAGGATGGCTTTAAGTGCGGCCCAACACAAATTCGTGAACTTTCTTAGAACATGAGATTTTTTTGCAACCTGTTTTTGTTGTGGTTTTTTTTTTTAAGCTCATCAGCTATCGTTAGTGTTAGTGTATTTTATGTGTGGCCTAAGACAGTTCTTCTTTCAATGTGGCCCAGGGAAGACAAAAGTTTGGACACCCCTGCTAAGCTGTTCTCCCAGGGACCCAGGGTGCATCTGATCTAGGGGGTGGACCCAGACAGGGCAACAGGAGTGACACAGTCCTCCCTGACCTCACTTGAAATAATGGTACTGTGCAGAGGTTTCTTCGTGCTATTAAATATTTATAACCTGAGTGGCCTTTTCAAGAAGTTCCTTTATTGTTAACTAGACCCCCTTGTTCTGTGGAGCACCTGGGTGAATCTGAGAAGGCATTCCCCTGCATCATGGGAGGGGAGATTTGGAGTTCCTGAGGCACAGTCTGGGGTAGCACACTGAGGAGGAGGAATGGGAAAGGAGAAAGAGACAAGAGCCACTAAGATGGGGACCATGCACATTCCCAAAATGACACCTTGGGGGAAAGGGAAAGCCTGGTGCTCATTCTGTAGCTGTGTGCACTGATGTGCTGGAAACCCTTCCCTCTGCCTCCTCTCCTACAACAGATATCCAGGATAGGCCCCTGCGCTCATGCGTATTTTGTACAAGTGGCTTTTGCAGAGAATCTGGACTGGGGTGGAGTTCCACAGCTGGGTCCACACAATGGAAGGGGCCCCAGAGGAGGCAAGTGCCCAAAGCAAAGGAGACTGCCCATGAGAGTCGGGGAATCTGAGCCCTTCGGAAATTCACTACAGTCTTGAGGAAGACTGTGGACTTCCTAGAGGGTGAGGAGTGGTTGGGATCAAACCAGCCTTGTCCAGCTCTCAAGGGATGGGGAGGCCTCAGATGTCATTTCGGTCCCATGGGGTTAATGTACTTTGTAGGTTGTCGTGAGGACTAAAAGATATGATGAATAAAAGCATCTGATGGATGCACAGGGACACAATTATTTGAGATGGATTGTCTTCATGGTTACCTCCTCCAGAAAATGCACCGGAACACATCATTAAAAATAGGCCCAGCTCAAGCGGGACTATGGTGTGAGCCAGCCGGGCAGGGTAGGGAGCCCTGAAGCATTATAGAAATTCACCACAAATACGTTCATTCAGGCTGCCAGGCCAGGCTCCTCCCGTGGCTGGCAAAATGTGTGTTGGCTGCTAGGTTTGCCACAAAGTAAGCCGCATCCTCTGATGAACTTTTTAAAAATCTGTTGTGCTGACCCTTCTCTATTTTTTTACATTGAGATATAATTTGTATACCATAGAATCTACCCTTTTAAAGTACCCGATTCAGTGATTTTTAGTGTATTCACAAAGTGCAAGTATCACCACTGTCTGATTCCAGAATATTTGCATCATCCCCCAAAAGAACGCTCTCCCCAAACCTCCTTTCTGTCCCCAAGGTTTGCCTGTTCTGGACATTCTGCCCTGTCCACATGCAGTCAGAGCAAGCTTGGAGTGACATTTGCTGAAATTTAGAAACCCTGTCTTCCCTTCTGCTCACCAATAAAAAATATATTACCTAAAATTAACGCTGTTGACGGCGCCTCCCACTGAGCTATTTGATCTGGAGAAGCCCCAAAGGTAACCTAAGGAAGGAACAATAACCACCAAAAAAATGAGAAATGGCTGTGTATTTTCAGAACACTGACTCGGTTGGGGCCAGGGACGTGTAAGTGAATTTCTTTCTGTATATAGTTTTGATTAACAAAAAAATAAGTTTTCCCCCAACACCACTGAATAAATGTTGAACAGAGATCAAAAGACATAGCTCTAAAGGGGTACCAAATTATTTACCTGCCCAGGCACCCACTCACCTAGGCCCAGCCCTGAGTCCAGCAAGGATGTGCTCAGAAAAGCCCTTTACTACTGTTAAAAAAAATTATCCAAAACCTGGCAATAAGGCTAACGAGAACCAGCATGTCTCTGGGTGTCATACAGGCGTGCATGTAGTAGGCTTGACCAGGATTACTTGGCTTTCTAGGGGAACATCCTCTTCACTGATTTACTATTTACTATTGATAAGGGACCAGACTCTGTAAAGTCACGTATTAACTTGTAGAAGTTTGATAAGTAGCAAGTGATTTTATTTTGACCAAGTAGAAATGCAAATGATTTCTGCTCAGTAGGAAAGATAATACCAAATGTTACAGTTTACTGTCCTGTAGACACTGGACAGTTTTTGTGTCTAAGTTAGCAAAGTTATTTCAAGACTCTTCTTCTCCCGATATAAAGCTGTCTCTCAGAGACTCTACCATCCTGCCACATTATTCTCTGTCACATATTGATCATACATTTGTATAAATCATGCTTTTAGTCTTTTGAAAATTATGCTTTGACAAAGTTGCGGGCTTCTAACCACAGCCAGTGGGTGGGGATGACCCCTGCTGGCAGGGTCATTCTAGCTACTAGACACAAACTTTTCCAAGACCTACAAAGATATTTGGGACCTGAAAATGAATTCAGAACCTCTAACACATAAAAAGAAAAATGTAAATTTTAAAAAATGAATAAATGCTTAGTAAATGTCTACAAAATACAATAATTTAAATGACTACAAAGTATAACTTGTCAACCATAGCTCAGCTCATGATTATTTAAAAATTATTTTTAATATGGGATATTTTCTGTGGTCATAACTGATGTTGAGGATCCCTAAAGATAAAAGGGGAAGTGATATTCCTCTGTGTGTCAGTTATACTGAATGTAAAATGGAAATAAAAACATTTACTGGGGACATTCTTCTGGGGGGCACCTGCCCGATTACTGAGATTAAACTGATTTGAGGTTACAGAGACCCAGGTCCCCCTGCCAAGCCCACCTGGCCCCCCTGGGATCTGGTGAGAGAGGATGGGTGTAGTTCATGCCTCCCTGACTTCCTAGATCACCAAGACACTATGCCATCTCTCAGTGCCCCCTTGCCATAACTTCAGGGCCACTGGGATGGACTGGGGTCTTCATACAAGTTAGCTATGCATCTGTACAACAAGAGACCCCCTCCCTTTTTGCACAACTCATCAAACTTCATGGGAAATGTACCAATTCAGGTCTCCTACCAGCTGGTGACAAGTCATTCAACTGGTTTGGCTTCATCGAGTCCTTACTGCAGGATGTGAGGACCTGACACTAAGAAACACCAGGAATATCCTGGTTTTGAGTTGTCTTCCTGGTGTGCCAGCCCAGGGTCGACGAGGGAAGGGATGGCCTCCAGGCTCCCGCAGCACTGTGGGTGGCGTTCTGCTCCTCACAGAGTGTGGATCAGCTCCTTGCTGCATGGGCCTCCCCCGCCTGCAGCTGACTCCATCAGAGTGTGCAAGCCAGAGGCAACCAAGAGAGTCCATTAGCCAACCAGACGTCCCCATCTCTCGTAGTCTACTGTGGAAGCAACACCCTTCACCTTTGTCACATTCTACGGGTTAGGTGCATGTCACTAGGCCAGGCCTCACTCGAGAGGAGGGCACAAAGCATCCCTTTGCCAAACCCCTCGTGTCCCACCCCAGGGATCCAGCAGGACCCACACACTGCACTTTGAGCCAAGCCAGTGCTGTGTGGGCAGAGTTCCCAGCCAGGAGACTACTCTGCACCCTGGACAGATGAGCAGAGCCCAACTCAGAGGGAGCACCCGTGAAGGACGGAAATTACCACCTCCAGTTCCAGTTACCAGCTGAGCTAATTGTAAAAGTAATTGCAATTGAAGGGTCTAATTACCAGGCTGGGCCAGAGAAATGTCTTCTCCCCGCCTTTGGGGAGCCTTTTGCTGCCTCCTGGGGGCTGCAGACACAGGGGAATCCCACCTTTGGGGTAACAGGTCTGGCCTGTGTCCCAGAGACCAGATTGCTGGAGACAAGCCCCCACTGCCCCCCACCCCCAGATGAGGCTCCCCAGCCCTGAGAGCAGCCCCTCTCTGGACCCCTGCCCAGCTCTGGACTATTAAGCCGTTTGACCGGCTGCTGTGCTATATGCGGAGCACCAAGAAATTTGAGCACTGGGGCCCTTCCATCAGGATAGGGTCCTGGCCCTCTGCCTGCCCTGCCCTGCCCTCCCCCACGTGGCTTGACACCAGGCACGGCAGCCCTGTCTGGCTGGGTTTTGTCCTCAGCCTGGCTGCTCTCTGAAGGCCCCTCAGGCCTGTGTGCAACTCCCAGCCTCTGGATCCCTCACCCCTGGGGACCCAGTCCGCCACTTGCTGCCAGCAGCACCCAAGCCTGCAAAGCACATCAGGCCCAGGAAGCCCAGCCTGGCCTGGCCCTGGGTGAGCCCCGCACCCGGCACATTGTGGAGAGAGCGAAGGTCAGTGACAGGACCACAGAGGCAGCTCCCCTCCCTGACAGCAGCTGCCTTCCACCCTCTGTCGGGTACCCTCCGGCTCCCTCTCCACACCCCTGACCGAGCCATCCTCCGGCCTAGCCATGCACACACTGTCAGCACGGTTCCGCCCTCTGAGGGCTGGAGCTGGCAGGAGGCTTGTGCAGACCACAGACACAGGTCCCACCTCGCTGTGCCTGGAAGGGGCTGCAGTGACTCTGGCAGGCACCGTGTCCAGGGCCCATAGATTCCTCCCCCTTGGGAACAGGGCAGCTGGAGGGGCACGGCAGGGCCTCCCAAAGCACAGAAACCATAGCAGGCAGAGGTCCTTCCAGCCAGTCTGGGGGTTGAATCGGAAGAGCTCCTGTTCTGCAGGGAACTCCAGCTCAGGAGTGGGGCTGGCCACTGGCCTGCTCCAAACCTTTACTGGGGCCTCCCTGACCTCAGCACAGAGTCCACACTTCTCAGCGGGGCCAACCTGCCCCTTACCTGTCACTTTATCCTCTGCACCCCCCCTACCCCCCCACATTCTCACTCACCCCACCTAGCTCCTCCTTTGGGCACAGCCAGGTTTGGGGGAGTCTCTGAAGCTTACACAATTTGGGGTGGGTCTCAAGCTCACAAAACAATGACTATAATAGCCCTGGAAGGTGAGGGGCCCTGAAACTTTGGAGCTGTTAGCTTCACAGCAGATTTGCCTGGCCTTCTGAGCCCCTCTGTCCCCAGCTCCCCTCTGACACTGGCCTGTTACCCGGGCCCCTCCCACCACTCCCTATCCCTGCCCAGTTTAGGGCTCCCAGGAAGCCCTGGGCCCACATCTCCCTGCATCGCGGGCGTCCACCTGTGGGGTTAGGGGCTCGCTGAGGGCAAGTGCTGGCGGTCATCAGCATTCCCATCTGGGGTGCACAGATGTCTCTGGAGACATGCTGAATAAATTAACGGATGAGCACTTCTTCCACGAGTAAGCGAGCACGTGAGTGTCTGCTAAACACTCAGCTATCCAAAAGCAGGAGCTGCTCCACCAGGAAGGTCTCCCGGAGCCCACCCACAGCTGCCAGCCCGGTGGCTCCCAGCTCCACGCGGCCACACCTGGGGTGGGGGCGGGGGGGGGCGGGCACCAGGAGGCCACCAGGGGGCAGTGCGGGAACGAGGATGCTCACCCGCCTGCCAGCAACCGCCCAGCCCTAAGCCTGTCCCTGCGTAAAGCTTCTCCTCCCAGTCGCAGCAGCCTGCAGCTCCCAGTTCTCCAGCGACTCCCCTGCACTGTTTCACAGAAGAAAACCAGGGCTGGGGAGTCAGGTGCATCCAGGTTCAAACCTCTGCTTTACATTTCCATCCTGGCTGTGACAAGTTAGGCAAGTTCCTTCCAGTCTCTGAGCCTCAGGCTTCTAACCTGCAAGGTGATGCCCCCAAGAGTCCCTGGAAATGGGAAACTGCCAAACGCGGGGTGATTATTGGTTAATTTCTTATTACCCAATTGTCTCTGTCCACCGTCTGATTCCCAAGTGATGTCCCATTAACCCGACTTTAGCTTTGCGGGGGAATAATGAAAATGCCAACCCCATAACAAGGGTATTAGAAGCTCTGATTTAGTCTCTATTAAAGACATGAGCAGTTTACTGATTTTTTTTTTTTTTTTTTAGGGGAAACGAGAGGCAACAGGAGCAAATGTTTCTGGCGCCAAGTGAATTAGCAGTGGGAATTTGTTACAGGGCAAGCTGGGGGCACAATAGGCCTCCAACGCTGCTTCCTGCCCCTGTGCTGGCTCTGTCCCTTGCCCACAGACTGTGAGCTCCTCCAGGCTGCAAGGACACCCCCGCACCTCACACAGGGACTAGCACACAGTCGGTGCTCAAGAAATGTGCCTTGCGTTGCTCTGTAAGGGCTTACTGAAGTCCTTTTCTTTTCTGCCATCCACTCAGGGTGCTTACTGTCTGCATCATCAGGAGTCCATGGCTGCAAGCCATGAAGCCTGACTCAGGGGAGCAGAATCGACTGGAAGGTGTCAGGTAGCTCACACAAATGAAGGCATAGCTGGAGGGCTGCGCAAATGTTGGGGCCACTCTAGGGGGCCCCAAGAGAGAGAACTCTTCTAGTCTCTGCCACATTGCCACCGTGAGGAATGACCACTAGTGCTCTCTGCCTGTGATTCAAAACCCCTGGGATAAGCCACCTCCCTGTCCTGGCCTGAAGGACATGCGGCACCTTGATGGACAGCCCCAGGACACTGTACCCGCAGCACAAGTCCCCCAGTGAAGGGAGCAGGGAGGCTGGGTGACCAAACACCAGCAGCCATCCATGACACAACCAGAACAGCAAGCCCCACCTCTCGGTTATGTGAGCAACAGCAACAACAAGCCTGTTCGGGCTTAATCCCATTTCTGGCAGTTGCAACCCAATGAGTGTTGACACATCCAACCTTTGGTACTGGTCTCAGGTTTAGGGGCCGCCTGCAATGTCTCTCCCCTTCTCTCCAGTCTTCCCCATCCGTCAAGACTGTTTCATGCCACCTTTCTAAGGAGCTGTCCCTGCTTCTCCATAGTCCCAGCTTACTTGGAATGCTTCCTGTAGGATCCCAGCATCTCCAAGTGGTCACCTCACCCAGGCGCTGTCCCATAGACCCCTTGAACTTCCCGTCCTTAGGCAATGAGCTGCCCATCTGCTCCCTGGCCACTTACAGCCACTAGAACATGATCTATGGATCCATCAGAACCAGACGCTAAGCAGCAGGAGAGCCAATGGCTCTCCTTGAGAGCAGGAAGAGAGACGCCTTATTGGCCCTTCACCAAGGATTGCTGTGCCCTGTCCTTGACTGGGCCCCAAAAGTCAGCTCAAGGCTTCTCTGGTACCTTTTCTACAAGGTCAAGGTCACTCCCAATAGAGGAGCAGTCAGATAATCTATCGCATCCCCTAGTCACAGAGAATCAAGAAGGGTCCTTAAGGTTCCTAGTGCCCTAGCACAGCTCTACTATGGTCATGAGTACCCACTTGAATGCCTCTAGGGACAAGGAGCTGGCCACTTCTCAGGCAAAGCCCCAACATTCATTGTCTGTGCAGTGGGACAATCTGACAATCTCTCAGGTCCCCCACCACTGCTGCCCCCACCCACATTTCCACAGGCCTCTCCTTTCTATTCCGAATATCTCCAGCCATTGCCTGACATGGTTATCAAGCTCTCAGAGTAGTAATCAAGGTTCCAGGGCCCCTAGAGCTTCCAACCTCACCCCAGCTAAGTGCATGGCTGGGTAGCATGTCACAGTACCCCAGCTGCAGGGTTCAGACCAAGTCCCAGAATTGGTGTCTAATGGGAAGAGGACGCTCTTTCAGTGGAGCTGTTGAGAGGTGAAGATGAAAGCAAAAGGCTACTCCACCCAAAAGTGAAGGGGACACTGGGGGACAGAGATAAGAGGCAGATACTGCATCCTGACCTATCATCTAACTGTCTGGATGCAGCCTTGTACTTGGCTGAAGCAACCCCCTAGAACATTTACTTACAAAAGCCTGAAAATGTCCCCTTTTCCCTAAGCCGCCTTAAATCAGGTTTCTAATACTTACAACAGCAGAAACTTGACAAATACAGGAGTAACCCAAAGTGGAGATAAGACATCACCCTTGCCATGAAAAAAAAAGAAAGCATTAATGTTGTAATGGCAGCAATTAAACAAACAGGAAAACAATTGAATTAAATGAGTTTTGCTTATCTAGAAGGCAGTGCTTGAGGAGAAAATTATTTAGGGAAGACTGAGGGGAATTCATGGGGACTCCCGCCATGGTGAGGAAGGCCATGGGGCACCCAGAGGGAAAAGCCTTCATGGCCTGAGTGCTGACTGTGCGCTGCCTTCTCCAACCCTGACTGCGTTCCCGCCTCACACCCAGCACAGCCGGGCCCTCCACCCGCTTCCACAGATAAAGAAGTCCATGGTCACAGGAAGTCAACCCTTAGCAAAGCACATTTAAAATGTGCGTTGAGCCCTATCTCGCCCCAAGCCCAAGGCCACTTTCTTGTCAAATAACTCATTCAATGATTATTTATTAAGCATCTATCGAATATCAGACCCTAGGATTGTTCTGTGATCATAGTCTGTGGATCATCACAAAAACATTATAGACGGTCTCCAAAAGTGGGAAACCAAGGTCAAAATCAGAGCCACCATCAATGTGCACAAGGCACCCGGGGCTGCCTTCATCCTCAACCACTTCTGGGGCCTCCAAGCACAAGGCAAAAGTTCAGGGCGGTCTGGCTATAGAGCCTGCGTGTGCCCTAGCAGAGCAGCACACCGTGCCCTTGGAGGGTATGTCAGTACCCTCTGCTCTTGAGAAAAGCACTGTCTTCCAATCTTCCAATCTTCTCTTCCAATCTTCCTTGCATAAACAAGAAATCCCTTGCAGATAATTATACAACCTCTACCCACTGGTTCAAATAAAAAGCAAATCCTTTGTGAATCTTTTCTAAAATTCCATCCAGAATCTCTGCACCTGACAGGCAACTCAAAGAACCCAGAGACACATAGAGTCAAACTGGACCCCACTTAGTCAGGACAGAACATGAGACTACCATCAAATGAGGTCCTACTGCATGCCCCCAGCATTGTGCTGTGAACCTACGCAGGTTACTGCCTCCCTGAGCCCATCTCCACCCCCATCTCCAGTCCTCTGGCCATTGTATGAGTGAGTGAATGCAGCCCAGAGAGGGCAGCATAGAGTGACCCAAGGCAGAGCAGGACTTGAACACAGACCCCTCTACTTCCAGAGGCTCACCTACTCTGGTCTTGCCACCCTTGCCAGCACTGAGAAACTCCAACCACGTGGCAGCAGAACTGAGCTCCAAAACAGAATGTTCTGTATTGCTACAAAAAGAAGCTGACAGCCCCCCTCCCTGGTAGCTGTAGAGCAGGGCTGCAGGACTCTAAGGAACAAAGTCCCTCACATTCTGCCCTGACATGCTCAGAATATGTGGCAGCGCGCTGGGAGCACGTCTCCTTAGCCCCATAAATAATGGAGAACCTGTGCGTCCTGTGGCATTTCTGCTGAAATCATCACTCACCCACTCTCTGGGCTTCCTGCAGAGCCAAAGAAATTCTTGCAGATTTTTAAAAAATGTGGCCTTTAGGTGAAATTCGTTTTTAAATTCAGCCTCCACCAAACGTCTACTCAGCACCATGCCCTGCTTTAGGCCCTGGAGACATGAGATGACCTGGACAGTGCCCCACCCTGAGGGATCTCAGATCCTGCTGAGGGGAGAGAGACCCACAGACCATTAGAATTGCCACCATGTGAATTATTCACCAGAATGAAGAGGAGGGGAAGCAGGGATGATGGGAAGGGTGGTAGGTAAGTGAAGACTGGACTGGCAGGTCTGCACCTGGCAGAGGGGCAGGAGTCAAGGCTGGACCCAGTGGGGGGCCACTCTGGGGAGAAGAGTGCTCTTGGAAGCGGGCTGGGGTAAGTGGGGAGCAGTACAACAGCAGAGGGCTCTGGTACGAGCCACATGATTCCTCAGGTCTTCAGTCAAGCTATCAGACTCACAAAATTACAAATGTGGAGATGGGGAGGGTCCCAGGGGGTGCATGACACAGACAGGCAGAAGCTGAGGAGCACATGGGAGGAAAGCCAAGGGCGTGGGAGGATCAGGGAAGGTGTGCATTGGCACAGGCTCTGGAACTGGGGAGTTCAACATCTTCCAGAAGCAGGTAGTGTAGTATGATGGGATGGATGTGCAGAGAAAGCAGTGACGTGCTCTAGGATGGGGTGAGGGGTCTGGAAGAGGAGGCAACAGTAGAGGTGGAGCTAGGAGGGTGAATGGCAGTCCAGGTAGAGAATAAGGAAGCATTTCAGGCATAGGAACCAGAGGCTGGGGATGTCTGTGTCTTAGCTTCCCAGCCTTCATGTAGTAACTGCCCCCTGACTTCCCCCTGGGGAATCCTCACTCTTGGTCCCTGCGGTTTACATGGAACCAACACCACCCTGCTAGATGCAAGAGTAGGTTTATGATGCAGGCCTGGCCAATCAGTACACTCCAGCTCCCATGGTCATTGGTTTAATAATGGATACATGCCCCCAGTCAGCCAATGGGACTCAGCCCTGGGACCTCTGCTGGAATATGTAGAGAGGAGACATGTTTCCCCTGCTGCTGCTGCTGCTGCTGCTGCTGCTGCTGCTGCTGCTGCTGCTGCTGCTGCTGCTGCTGCTGTCACTCATCATCGTGAGGGGAGTGCCTGTCTGAAGGTGGAGCATAATCTGAAAGGCAGGATCTGAGCACCTTTGCCTGCCTGAACCTCCCTCCACCACTGGACACTCAGTTACATGAGCCAACAATTTTTTCTTATTTGTTTGAAAGGATTTGAGAGGGCTTAGCACCCTGGTGATTTCCAGGGTTGTGACAGTGGATGCAAAGGCCTGTGGGTGGAAGATGGCCAGTGCGTCCAGGAAGTGGAGGGCTGCTCAGAGAGCAGGCTCACAGTGGCAGGAGATGCATCTGTCTAGCCAGGTCACAGACAGCCATGATGTGGAGCCAAGCGTGGGCTGTGGGAGCCAGAAACGCATTTTAAGCAGGGGAATAATCTAATCAGATACATGTCTGTGGGCTCTCTATTTATTCAAATGTGTTTAAAACCTAGAAAGTACTCTCCAAGTAGAATGCAAGCCAGGTGGTTTTCTTCTCCAGTTTTGCGGCACGAAGGTGCTATCCACGGGACTGAGACCCCCAGGAGGACTGTTCTAGGGAAGACAGCCTGCAGAATCTTGTGGGAGAAGATAGGCTCATATATTCAAAATGCCAGCTAGTTCCAGCCCCTTGCTTCTGCACAAATGGCATCGGTGATGTCTGTCTTTCTGCTCCCATGCTGGGGAAGAAAGGTTATTTTTGTATTGCTACCCCCTGAAATCAACCTCAGGACACCCTCAAGTCTTTTGTCCTTGCTTATGGTTGGGAACTAATAAAGCTTACAGACCAGAGGACCAAGTAGTGAGTTCTTTGATACTGGAGATGTGCAGACAGACAGAATGATTAGTCCACTCTTAGGTTGGCAGCAGATGGCATCAATGGCTCCAGTTCTTTGCCTTTCCTTGTTCCCATGTGATGTTCGGGTCTCTCTTGTTAGGAAAAAAAGGATTGTGGGTATTTCCCCTTTTCTTGACTTTGGGCTTAGCCATATGACTTGCTTTGGCCAACAGAAGGTGGGGAAAAGTGACAAAGAGCCAGCTCCAGGCCTAGGAACTTCTTGCATTTCTGCCCGCACCAGGAGGAAGGTGCTGTAGGGGGATAATTCTCCGTGTCTGCACATCTTGTAGACAGAGGCCAGGACTGGCTATGCAACTTGTAGGGCTCACTGCAAAATGAAAATGCAGGCTTCTAACTAACCAGGCTTCAATCTAAATTAAGGTTTCTCAAAGAACGATATGTGGGATGAGATTAGATATAAAGGGTGTCCCAAAATTCACGCAAGATTTGAATTTTGCGTCATTTGTGCGGTAAAGTGTTGCCAACAACAACAAAAAAAAGACAGAGTGACAGCTGACAGTTCAGGATTATTAAAAATGGAGTGATACACGAAAGAACAACACGTTTTCATTGTTGAGCAATGAAAATTTACAATTTTTAATTGTAAACCTGTGTTTTCTATCAAAATTACTTCTTGCGTGAATTTTGGGACACCCTTTACGTGGAGGAGCCTTACATGGTATTGAATGGCAGCAGAAGAAAGCACTGAAGCTGTTTGCCATTCTCTTAGGTCCCTACTGCATCAGTGAGGCAGCCTCAGCCTGGTGTTGGTAAGTTTCTAACTCTTCATCACTCTTGGTTGTTCTTTATAACAGAGAAAGAGCAGCCTCGTGCTCAGTGCTTCTATCCGGCAGGGCTATATCCCCAAGATGTGGAGAGAAGAGTTCTTGTTTTCATTGGATTTCTTTTTATGATTTGCCTTCTATTTCCGGCAAGCAGTATTAGTTTTTCCATTTATGACAATGCTTTCGTTTCCTTTTAAAATGCAATTGTTTATGTAAAAATTGTGAGTTTGAACAAACATTATAAAGCTGGTGTTATGGAAATAAAAATATGGAATCAATTATCATGCAGATATAAGTCAATATGAAAAAAGGCATCACCCCGGTGGTAGACAAATGGCTGGAGTTTGGGAAGCACTGACAAGGTGAATTCTCTGGTGGGAGAGTGGGAGGCTAAGCATGGCGGGTCTGGGATGACCTCCCCTGGTTCAGGCTGGATCTCTGCCACTCACTGGCTGACCTTCACCGCCCCGAGCCTCAGGCCCCTTGCTGCAGGATGTAGATGGTAGCATGTGCCTCCAGGTTGTAGTGACATTGTTGGCTGCCTACCAGTATGCTTCCTCTTCTGGCCCCTAGAACAGAACCCCAGTTTTGTTCAGGAATCTACTACGCTCCAGTAGCCATGGGCTTCAGGGGAGCTGATCTCACTCCAGAGGTGGCCTAACTGCCCTTGCCATTTGTCAATCACTTGACAAGAGTAGATTATGATGCAGTGCTCACCGCTGAGGCAGGAGCTCTTAAGAAAGAGCCACTGAAATAATGTCTTTGCCTTTGCCTAGATATTACTGGGTCTGGATGCCTGGAACTAGTGTGGCCAGTTGCCTCTGAAAAAGCCAACAATACAGAAGGCTATAAGTGAACAGACCCCAGACTTGATGACGATGCTGACCTGTGGAACCAACCAACCCTGAAGCTAACCTTACCTCCGGAAGTGAAATACACGGGCTTATAAATTTCCTTATTGTTTAAGCCAGTTAGAGATGGAGTTTCTGGCACATGCAACTTAAAAAAATCCTAACTGCTACAGATATCAGTATTTTATGTTCCAGGTTAACGTAACTCTATCAATACACCTGCAAAATGGCCTGCTTCATCTATGATTATACAGTCAGTCGTTGGCCCACAGGCATCTATAACAGAGACTCCCATTTGCCAGCCAGTGTTCCGTCCCCTTTTCTTCCTTAGAAACTGAACCCAGATTTCATTCAGGTAGCAGCATGCCCTGTTAAAAGACCACATGTCCCATCCTCCCCTTGCCACTGGGTGTGAGCGCATGACTGAGTGTGGCCAGTGATATGCAAGTGGAAGTGAATGGTGGGCACTCCAGAAAGACGGCCTAACGGAATTGGGTTCAGGCCTCCTGGCCCTTCCTCTCTTCCTCTGCCTCCAGCGGAGCTGTGATGGCTGCAAGGGCAGCAGTCTTCTCGGACCATGTGGTAACCTTTAGGATGGGAGCTTTGTGCAGCAGAGCACAAAGGTGGAAAGAGACTGGGTCTCTGGTGAATTCCTGGAGCTCCCACAGCAGCCCTGCACTGCCCACTTCCTGATGACTTCTAGGCAATACAGCAAACCCTTGTATGTTTAATCCCCTGTTACTTTGGGATTTCGGTTACATACAGCAATACCTAATCCTCACTGAGACCATATCTAATTGGACATTCTTTGCTCTTTATCAAGAATCTGCTGCCTGCAAATATGTAAAGTTGTGGCTAGAATAACATTCAGATACACAAAAGACCTAAGATTTAATTTGATCTATATTGACACTCAAGATTCTCCAAAGAACCAGAGTTGTGGGGAGAGTGAAAATGGACCGTTTATGTGCTATGCTTGACTCAGAATCTAATGCATATGAAGCATCCAAGCAATGATGGCTTCCAGACCATTATTATCAGCCTTTTACTTGATATGAGGAAATGGAGATACAGGAAGAGGAGGCACCACATCCAAAGCCACATAGCCACTCAGCAGTGCAGGCAACACTAGAGCTCACATTTCTCTTGCTTCAGAGGCCTTTTGCAATGCGATGAGCTCCACCAAGAAGTGTTCCAGGTGCCAGGTGAGCACACCCCCTCCAGGACCTTCTGCCAGCGTTCCCTTGTCTTAGTCCATTCCTGCAGCTATAAACACCACAGATTGGGTGCTTTATAAACAACAGAAATGTATTTCTCACAATTCGGAGACTAGAAGTCTGAGATCAGGGTATCTGCAAGGTCAGGGGAGTGCCCTCTGTTTGTCACAGACTTCTTGTTGTGTCCTTGTATGGTGGAAGGTTTGGGGGGCGTGTTTTCTAGAGCATCTTTAATCAGGGCACTACTTCCAATTATGAGCCTGCCACCCTCGTGATCTGATCACCTCCCAAAGGCCCTACCTCCAGATCCCTTCTACTTTGGAATTAGGATTTCAACTCATGCATGTGGGGATGGGGACACAAACATTCAGACCATATCATCCTTCTCCTTGGCCACCTCAGTTTCTTTCCAAACTCAGGATTCCACAACTTGTTCATGAAAGGGAAGGACTGGAAAACCTGTGTTCTCACCTCTGTGTGTTCTCATTTCTGCTTTCCTGATGCCTGTGGGCATAATAATGTGTGATGGGAAAAGGACAAGATTGGGGAAAGGAAATAGCCTCAACCCCCAAATTTTATCCAAACCTGGAACACAAGTATGGTGGCTTTACATCCTACTTCCTTCTTTCTTTGGGGTCTTTGTCCCCCCCCCCTCCCCAATTGCCCTATCTCCCGTGGGGAACATGGGAGCCATATGACATCAGGGTGGCTAACACAGCCAAGGAGAAGGTCCACAGATGTCTGATCTCACTCAGAGACCAAAAAGGAAGGTTGGAAGTCTCCAGAAACTGTTTGGATGCTGCTTCCCTGCCAGAGGAGTACGTTATTGGCAGAATCTTATCAACATTTTCCTAGTGCTGTTATTAAGGCAGCCAGCTTTCCCTAAGCTGATGAATTTTAAAAGAAGCATAAAATAATTAAAAAAAAAAATCTGGAAGCTGAAAGAGTAATAAATGTTTAAAAGCTTGGCTCGTTTGAAGCTTCTCTCTGAAGATTAACCCATTCACTGATTACAAGTTCTAAAAGAATGATTTATTAGCAGATTCCAAAGGCCATGTGAGACATTTAAATATCTCTGATCCTTTAATTCTTAGAAGAATGCTATGAGGCAGGAACTGTTGTCACGGCTCCAACCCAGCCATAACTTGGGGAGCTGAACCCACACCTGGGCCCTTGGACTGCGCAGCTCACTCACTGGTGCCCACGCCAGGCCCAGCCATGTTCTGGTCTTCCACTGCGGGTCCAGCCCTGGAATTCAGCCAGGACAGATGGCCCACTTAGCCTGCCTAAGAACAATCTCTCCTACTTGCCTGCCAGCCCTCAAACCTTCCGGCCTGGCCAACAAGGTCAAAAAGCTCTCCGGGGTGGGGAGGGGAGGAGGGGAGCTACCATTGAGGCCGCTGCCTAGGCCACCTCCTCCATTCTAGTTCTCACTGACTTGAGGAGCCAGCTGCCACACCCGGGGCAGCGGAGGGGACACTGGTTCTGGTGGCCCCCAGGGACAAACTAGGGGCCTCCTGGAGGAAGGCCACACAGAGGCGAGTTTGAACCCCACAGATCAGCGTCTAGCAGAGCTGTCCCACTAGACAGGAATGAGTTTTCTGTCACTAGAGGCCACACGTCACCTTCCAGGAAGAGGCAATAAGAGGCAATAAGATCACCCAGTCTTGGGTGATCTCAGCACTCAATGACACCCAAACACCCCCTTTCCAGGAGAACTTATCACAACCAGTATGACCAAGGTCCTTCTTTGCCAGGCCCTGCCCCACGTGTTCATCCGGTCCCAACAACTCTGCAGGTGGGGCTCATTAGCCCACTTCCAGATGTCCAGAGAAGGGAAGTGACTCACATCCAGCTGCCTCCCATAGGGGTGCTTTTGCCACCCTGCATCCTACCTGAGGTCAATCCTATGTGTGGGATGCAGTATTTCCAAACAAGAGGGAGGCCTCATCCTCATATTACAGAAAGTCACTATTGTTTATTGAGAGCTTGCGACAGGCCGGGCACTCCTCCATTCACTTTGCAGATATTATCTCATTTAATCCATCCAAATCATCTTTCCCCTTTGATGTACAAAGGGACTAGGCTCCAAAGGTGAAGTCACTTGCCCTAGGCCACAGCTGGTCAGTGGCAGAGAGGCCTGGCTATGATACTTACTGTTCAGGTAGGGGACAAACCCAGCTGCAAGGTGTGTGAAACAAGAGGAGGACAGTGAGAAAGAGGAGGGGCTGGCTGGGTCTGGTCTGGGGCAGTTGCGTGAAACAGCAGAACTCATAAGGCTGATAGGAGACTGAAGAGAACCCCTGCAGCGAAGGGGCCTGGCTGCCCCATGCTCGGGTGGTGTGTATGGCTGGCTGTGTGGCCTTAGCCAAGTCACTGGCCCTCTCTGATCTTTAGACAAGCCATAGTCCAAGGCAGAACTCCAAAGCTCAGCCAGGATGAGAGGACAAATTGGGGAACTGAGGCAAGCAACCAGAGTTAGGAAAAGCTGCGATTCTATAAGTCCAGATGCTCACAGGCCTACTCTCCAGTCTCCCAGCTGTGATACTAATTACTCTCCCTGCCCCAGTGTGGGGGAGGCGGGGGGGGGGGGGCTTGGGAATGGAGATTCCACGACTTGCAAAGCATTTGATCACAACTACTCACAGAAGGATCTGGGTGGCCCTTGGAAACAGCCATCTCAGTCTCCTGTACTCTCAGATCCCATTTGCATACTTTGCTTCTTCCAACCAGGACCTGAAAGGAGCCCAGTACCCAACCAGCTTCCAGGGAGTTGATCCTCTAGGTCCCTCTCAGCCATTTGCTTATTCATTCAAAAAATGTTCATTGGGCATCAGCAATGTACCCATTCCGGAACTGGGCACTTTCAGGTCCACACTGTTGCTACTCTGGGATGAGGCTAATTATAATTACCCCACCCCCCACCCCCCACCCCCCGACACACACATGGGCTGGGAGAGAGAAAAGCAACTGAGCCCAGGTCCTATGGCTAGCAAGGGGCAAGTCTATTCTCAAGCTGCTAGCTATGTCTGAGATAAGCCCACAACCAGGGCCTGCTGCCTGAGCTACATGAGTGTGTGTGTCTGAGGCCCTGGATTTCCCACCGTCCTGGCACCTGTCACAGTTTAGCAGGTTACCATGGTATCGTTCCCCAGCACCCCGGGCAGCGGGGACCACCATCTGTTTACACGGCTGTCAGAGGAATTGATGTCATGTGTAATTGTCAGCTCAGCGGGATGGGAGGGGGAAGAGTGGGCGGCTCTGAGAGTTTCCAAGCCATCAGAACTCATTTCATCAAAGCCCTGAGCAAGTTGCTGCTCCCCTGGGAAGACAGAGGAGAAGGGCTGCTGAGAACAAAACATTTCCTGAGAGGAAGAAGCAGGTAACAATAGTAATAGTATCATTCTTTCCATTTTTACAGTCATTTATAAGCCACAGCTCATTTCAGCCTCTCACAGCCCTGGGAGGTGAGCATCGCCAGGAGCTCCACTTTACAGATGTTCCAAAATATAAAACTGAGGCTCAGAGAGGTAAGAGTCTGCTGAGGGTCGTAAGCAAACTGGGTGGAAGGTCCAGTAGAAAGCAGTTCCCTGGCCATCAGTCTAAGAGACTGGGAGAGGCTTTGAACCAAGAAGACAGGCCAGGTGGCCCTGCCCCAGAGACGCACAGGGCAGTTTACCTGTTGTCCACACCTGCAGAAGGTGCACTGGGCCAAGAGCCAGGAGTCCTGGGTTCCAATTACAGCTCTGACAACATCGTTGCGGTAAGGGCAGAGAAGCTGGTAGTCGCTTGGGGTACAACTAAGAGCCACTGAAATATCCCTGGAAATATAATCACAGAGTGGAAATCTGTACTTGCCTGCTCAACATCCACTCCCTCTTCTCCAGGAACAGCCTACTGATCCTCCTCGGGGAACCCAGACCCCTCTAGCCTCACTCCACTGGGGTTTGGGAGAGGCTGACCCACAGCTAGATGACCTGGATCTAACCCAACAAGTACATCTCAACTCCAGGCCATGGGGATTGGCTCAAGCACAGACACATGACCCAAAATGAGCCGATGACAGTGAGGAAAGAATCTCTTCCTTCTGCTGGGCTGGTGAAAAGGGGTGATGTAGGTCAGAACTAGACCACTGCCTTGCACCACAGGGCAGAGCCTACCTGAAAAGGGAGCCAACACTGGGGAAGCAAGGGCAGCAAAGGGACAACAACAGGCTTCCCCTGGTTCCAACCAACTCTAAAGGGAGACTCTACCGGACTCACATAGACCAATACATTTCCCTTTGTGCTGAGGTAACTGAGTTATGTTTTCTTGTCCTCTGCACCTGAAATAGTTGTGGTTGGTTCACTCCAACTCGTCAGAGGGAGACAATGCTGTGGACTTGGGAGGGATCGCTCAAGAAGCTGCTTGGGGTAAGAGTGAGACCCGCAGGGCAAAGTGAGTAACAGATGGCTGCTACATCGCCTTCAAAGGAGAGTGGGTAGGTTGGCTGTGGCGTTTTGGTTCTGCTGGGCAGGTTACGCAAGTTGGGACCAGGACAGAGTGGGCAGAGGAGGGCCTAGGCAGCCACCAGAGTCCCCTTTCTCCTTGTAGAACCCAGCCTCACCTCTAAATAAATGCTGACCAAATACTTAGAAAAGAGTGATCTGAAGAGGCCCAAAATGTTAGCCTGCCAAAGGGACCCACTTTTCTCTAGCTAGCCCAAGTGCTGCGATGTCTTGTAACCTTGATAAATCCTGTTCCCTTTCTGGGCCACAGTTTTCTCATCTGGGAAGTGGGGGCTCTTGTTTGCATTTTGCTGCTGAGGAAAGAGGAGCAGTACGAGGAAGGTACTTGACTGACCTACACTGGGGAAGGTTCTGGAAGAGCTTGAACTCTCTCATCCCTCCCTGGGGGTCACAGCCTCCCATTTTCAAATAAGGTTTTTAGTTGGGAAGTTTTTCTTCCTTGAAAACTGTATCTGTCCTCACTTCTTAAAGACACAAACTGCAACACTTACGGGTGAGAGAAGACAATGTCTGGGGTTTTTCTTCAAGATCATATAGAAGACAGAGAGCAGATAGAGGCACAGATTAAACAAGATTGGCCGGGAGCTCTTGAGATTGGGGTAATGGGCCCATGAGGGTTTATTGTGCGATTTCTCTCTTTCTGTATGGCTCTGAAATGTCCACAAGAAAGTGTTAAAAAACGGGGCCGGTTCAGACACGTTTTGACTCGCTCCACCCAGAGCCTGGGCTGGGCCCAGCAGGAGGGACGTGAGAAGAGGTGTCCCAGGGTCATGGATGGGCTCCCGGGGCTTTGGGCACCCTGTGCTCTCTCTCTCCCTGCATCTCAAACGAGCTGGCGTACCCTGCGTTCCCTACCGGGCAGGGAGGCTGAAAACCTATGTTGTCAGTGAGGAACGGGGACAATTTTATAGAGGTTAGTACGAGAGGAATCAGAGAGGTTTCCCCAGGCCTGGACGAGTCCCAGGACTGCATGGAGACCACGGAACCACCAGTTCTGCTGGAGCTGGGACTGGGAATGTATCTGTGGTGACCAATGGGCATCACCGAGGCCCAGTGACAAAGGGGACTTCTCGGAGACTTTGGCAAGGCATTTGTTTGCTATAAACCAGTGGGGGAGATTGATTTAAAGAAAATGAAGAAATATATCACGGGGGCATGTGGCAGGGACAGCAAAATAAAGCAAGAGGCTGTGGCCCTGACAAGCAGAACTCTGACTCTGGGCCTGCTGCCTCCAGGCTGCGGGGCCCTGAACGAGTCATTTCAGCTCCCAGGCAGGGCCTCCCTCTGCAAGACAAGGACAACAGAACCCACATGGGCTTGCTGGGAGGAGGGCAGGGAGGGGGTGCCTGGCACAGTGCAGGCACTCCCCACCCCACCAGCCACCCCCTCCCCGCCCCATGTAGGAAGAAGCCAGTTAAATGGAACTATAATTGAGATGCTGTCAGTAGAGGCTAATTAAGAATTTATTTTTGCTCCTTGATTAAATGAGAGTTTAAAGTCTGGTTTCTCATTTTCTTGGTTGACTCCACATGGTCCCCTGGAGTCTTGCACACGTGAGGACGCCCCTGTCACATCTACAAACAGGCACAAGTCATCTCTACAGGCAATCGCCCAGTTCAGCATCATTTGCCCCCCAACCCCCGCCCTACAGAGAGGGTGAAACTCACACTGAAAACTCTGGATTTCCTCCAAACTCGCTCCTCTCCCGGTCTACTCCATCTCAGGAAATGGAACCCCATTCCTGCCACCCCCTCCATCACCCTTGCTCACCTCTGTTTCTCACAGGGCCCCATCCCATCTATCACCAAGGCTGAGGGCTCCGTCCTGCCCCCATCACCTGCCCATTCTCTCCACGTGCACACCACCTCCCAATTCAATGGCCCCCTTCTATTATCTGAAGAGCTTCCTCCCTGGTCTACCTGCCTCCCCCTGCCCCCTCCTCCTTCCTCCACATGAAAGCCTGAGTTTTTCTAAATATAATCCAGAATATTTAAAATATTCATCAAAAGCCTCCAATGGCTTTGCACTGGGCTCAGAATAGAAATCCACTCCTTCTCCTGTCACTCGGCTTCTTCCTGCCCCTCCCGCCCTCCCACCTCAGCGCACTGATCATAGCCTCCTCTTTGCTCATTCAGCGCCAGCCCCTCTGGCCTCTCCCTGCCTCTCAGGCACACATGCCAAGTTTCTTCCTACTTGCAAGGCCTCTGTACCTCCCCACGGCTGCCTCCTTCTCGCTCCTCAGGTGTCACCTCTTTGGAGAATCTCCCCTGACCACCTCATCTCATCACCACCCCATGACTCGCTACTATATAAAGATGACCCCTGCACACGGGCCCTTTGGTCATCTCTTCACAGCAAGCTGAGACCTGTTAGCACAAACGCCTGCCGATGCCAAACTCAACGGTTACACGTCCACTCGTTTTAAAAATAGCCCCAGCAAGCAGAGTTTGAGTCCCTCGGGGCCTGCTTTGCACATTCCACAAAACTACGCCCAGCATCGCAGACCATTGACAAGATAGAGACTGTGGTGACCAGACGCCAGGCCACACTGCTCTTCAGAGGTCCCTGACCAACCTGGACTTCTGAGCCTAGCCTCTGCCCCGCTTCCTCGGGAGTCTCCTTCTGGATGTAGCCCCAGTGCCATATCCTTGGGACAGACTCCTGCTATGAGGCCATCCCCTCTTATGCAACCCTGTCCCGGCACCAACCAACAAAGCTTCCCATGTGTCACTACCTCTCATGGTCATAGCTCCTTCCTGGATGAGCCCTAAATCCCTTGAAACTCTTGTGCTTTTCTCCACCAGCCATTTTGTTTCCTTCATAATATTTGTTACTCTCTAAAATTGCCTGGCTACTTGGCTTGCTCTTTGCCTCTCTCCCTCATTAGAATGTAAAATCCAGTCAATAAGTCTATGCTTGCCCTCACTAGTCATCAAAGAAATTGCAGAGTTAAACAATGAGGTGATTTTTCCCACCCAAGTTGGTAAAATTTTAAAAGTCTGACAACAGTACAAATTGCAAGGGCTTGGGGGGAAAGGGGCACACTCATGCCATGCTAGTAGAAGTGTAAATTGGCACAGCATCAAGTCAAAATGCAAAACACACATAGTCTATGACCAAGCAATTCCACTTCTCAGTATCTACGCTAAAAATACATCCTCATGTCTGTACAAGGAGGAATGCTTAGAAATAAATCAATAAAAGAGGATTTGCACTTCCAGGAAGATGGAGTCAATGTACTTTCCTAGTCCTCCTTCTTTGTGCAACTAAAACCTCTAGACAATATACTCGTATATAAAACAAACATTAAAGGACTCTTACAAGTAAGAGAAGACGGCAGACTGGTGAGGGAAATCAGGACTCAAGGAATAACAGTGATGAGTTCCTGGGTTTTCTTTTTGCCTCATCCAACCCAGACTGGAGATGAAGAAGCCAACAACCAAGAAATGCCAACAAGTATAGACCTAAATAATAATAATAATGCCCAATAAAAGCCTATTCTCTCTAGACAAAGGACCAGGACATGGGCAACCTAGAAAAACAGAAAACTTAGACATTAGTGAAGACCAAGTAGGGAGTCTAGAAATCCATCCACCTCAGGTTATAAGAAGGTGCCCAAGCCTCCACGCCTTCCCCCGGTGGATGCTAAGATGGCCAAGCAGGGAGCAGAAATGAGCCCCACCTGTGCACATGGGGCCAGTGGAGGCCATGTGGGGAGCCAGAACTCCCACATCCACCCAGCCGTAATGAGGAGTCCCCACCTCAGATGTCAAAGGAGGCTGGATTGGGAGTCTTCACCCCCATCTGACAATAACAGGGCAGTGCCCAATTCTCTTTGCAGAGAAGCTCTGGGGCAAAACAAACAAACAAACAAAATGCAGTTAAACTAGAAGGTTTAAACAAAATGCAGAGTCTTGGGACATAATACCCAAATGTCCAAGTTTCAATCAAATCATTTGTCATACCAAGAACCAGGAAGCTCTCACACTGAACGAAAAAAGGTGTCAACAGATGCCAACATTAACATGACATCGAAGCTACAGTTATGTGACAAGGATTTTAAAGCAGCCATCCTACAAATGTTTTAACAAGTAATCATGAACATGCTGGTAGCAAATGGAAAAGTAGAAAGATAAGCAAATAAATAGAAGGCCTCAGCAAAGAGATAGACAAGTACAAAAGAAAACAAGAATCAAGTGGACAATTTAGAACTAAAAAATACAATAACTGAAATTTTTATAAAACCTTGATGAATGGGCTCAACAGTAGAATGAAGAAGACAGAGGAAAGAGTCAGAGAAGTTGAAAATAGAAAAACAGAAATGACCGAAACTGAGCCACAGACAAAAAACAGATTGAAAAATAAGTAATGGAACTTTGAGGACAAATGGGATTATAACAAAGACCCAACATTCTTGTCACTAACATCCCAGAAGTAGAAGAAAAAGAAAGCAGGATTGAAAAGGCACTAGAAGAAATAATGGCTGAAAGGCTCCCCAGCTTGGCAAGAGACATAAACCTACAGATTCAAGAAGCTTATCAAACCCTTCACAATAGTCAAAAATGAAATCAAGAAAAGCTCTTTACCTACAGAGAAAAAAACTATTTTAATAACAGCAGATTTGTGATCAGAAACCAGGAATGCCAGAAAGAGGTAACATTGTTTTCAAATGCTGAAAGAAACCGAGCTTTATACATTGAAAATATTCTTCAAGAATGAAAGGGAAATCAACACATTCTCAGACAAAGGAAAACTAACAGAAATTGCCACCAGCAAAAATACCCAGAAAGAATGGGAAAAGACAGTCCTTTAATGAGGTAGGAAATGATCAAAGAAATCTTGCAGTATCAGAAAGGAAGAACACAGTAAGCCAAAAATATGGGTAAGTGCTATATATTTTCCTTCTCTCAAGTTTTCTGAGTTAAGCAGGGGTGGTGATAGTAATATCAGATAAAGCGACTTCAAAACAAAGAAAATTACCAGAGACAAAGAACATTATATGATAAAAGAGTTAGCCCATCAAGAAGACAACAATTTTAAATACGTGTGCACACCAAAAAAATATGAAGCAAAACCTGATTGAACTAAAGGGAGAAAAAGATAAATCCACAATTATATTTGGCAACTTTAACACATCTTCTCAATTACTGATAGAACACTGGACAGAAAATCAGTAAGAATAATAAAGAACACCAACAACAAACAAGATCTAATTGACATTTATAAAACATTCTACTCAATGTATTCAACAGAATACACATTCAAGTGCCCATAGAACTTATACTAAGGTAGACCATATCCTGGGCCATTCAAAAGAAAAATCCAACAGACTTTTAAACAATTTAAATCATAGAAAGTATGCTCTCCAAAGCATACTTTCTTGACTAAAACTAGAAATCAGTAATAAAATAACAGAAAAATCTCCAAACATTTGAAAACTAAGTAGCATACATTTTTTTATATAGTCCATAGGTAAAAGAGGTAGTAGTCTCAAGGAATACCCAGAAATACATTATCCAAGTGAAAATGGAAATAGAATATATCAAATTTGGGGACACAACTAAGCAATGCTAAGAAATTTATAGCACTGAATGTATATAATATGAGAGAAGAAGAGTCTCAAATCAATAATCAAAGCCCCCACCTCAACAACTTAGAAAAAAGAGAGCAAAATAAACCCAAAGCAAGGAAAGTGAAGGAAATGATAAACATAAGAGCAAAAATCAATGAAATTGAAAACAGTAAAACCAATAAAATTCAATGATACAACAAACTGGTTCCTTGAAAAGATCAATAAAATTGATAAACATCTAGTAAGATTAACAAAGGTAAAATGAGAAAAGACTCTAATATCTACAGACCCTGCAGACATCAAAAGGGTAGTAAGAGAATAGTACAACAACTATACACACATAAATTTTACAGCTTGAATAAAATAGGTCAACACTTTGAAAAATACGAACTACCCCAACCCACCAAATATGAAATAGATTATTGAATAACCCTAAAACTATTAAGGACATTTAATTCATAATTTTGAAACTTCCAAAAAGGAAATCTCCATGCCCAGATGGCTTCACTGGAGAATTCTACTGAACATTTAAAGAATTAACACCAATTCTACAGAATTTCTTCCAGAAAATTGCAAAGGACATTCCTCAATTCATTTTATGAAGCCAGCATTACCCTGATACCAAAATCAGATAAAGACAGTACAAAAACAAAACGAAGACCTCAAACCTACCAACTATCTTTCATGAATAGACTAAGCATCATTAACAAAATATTAGCAAGTAGAATTTGCAAATATATGAAAATTATTATAATATTAGTCACCATGACCAAATACTGGTTCAACATTTGAAAAGTCAACCAATGTAACCCACCATATGAACAAACTAAAGAAGACAAATCACTTATCAATTAATGCAAAATGTATCTGACAAAATTCAATACCCATTTATGATCAAAATTCCCAGGAAAACAGAAACTGGGAGAACTTCCTCAACTTCATTAAAGTATTTAACACAAAATCTACAGCTAACCATATAATTAATGGTGAAAGGTCATTGCATGCTTTCCCCTCTAAGATCAGGAACAAGGAAATTATATCTGACCTCATCACTCTCTTATTCAACATAGTGCTGGAAGGTCTAGCCAGGGCAATAAGGCAAGAAAAAGAAATAAAAGATATACAGACCATAAATAAATAAATAAATAAATAAAACTGAGAGCATTTACATATCATGTAATTATATAGAGAGAAAATTCCATCATGTAAATTATATAGAGAGAAAATTCCAAGAATACAAAAAAAAACAGACTGAATAAGTGAGTTCAACATGAGGGCTTGTGGTTATGGAATGTTGTATCTTCATTGTATCAAGATCAATATCCTGATTTTGAAATTGTACTATAATTTTGCAAGATCTTACCATTGGGGAAACTCAATAAAGGGTACATAGTATCTCTCCATATTGTTTCTTACAAGTGCATGTGAATCTAGGATTATGTCAGAATTTAAAATATATATATATTATATATATATATTATATATAAAAATTATATTATAGTATAATATATAAAAAATATATATTATATATATAATAATAAGAGAGAGAGATTGAGAGAGAGAGAGTCTGACAGAAGAAGTAACACCCCTTTTTATAAGCTGGTAATCTATACCAAATCTCTTACTACAAAATCACAATCCTATATGATTTTTCTATAATACTTTAAAAAGGGTATTACTTCTGCCAGAATATATATACATACATGCATTGCTTATATTCAGGGGGGGAAACTGGAACAGCCAAATTGTTATTAAGTAGGGAAATGTTTGACTATAATGTCAGCTCCATAAAATAGAGTGTTGTGCAGAACCAAAATAAAAAAGGAAAAAAAAGTATCTCTAATGAAAGCTGTGTTGCAGAACTCTGTAATCAGCATGGTACCATTTATATGAAAATGCACACACAGTGTGTTTCCTGTGTAAATGCCCACACCCTGCCTTCTCAGTGGTGGTGACGTGGCCCCTAAGAGGTCACAAACAATTCTTGAGGGGGCTAAGAAATCATACCCTTCTTGTATATAAAGCACAGATATACCTTGACTGTATAAACAGATAAACAATAAATAATAAATACTATATTTCTAGTATTAAAACACTTAATTTGTTTGTGGGGATGCCTAAAAAGAGGACAATTAAAAACAATGGTTAAGATGTCCTAGCCTAGACCAGAATTTCTCAACCTTGGCACACTGACATTCTGTGCTAGGTAATTCTTCACTTGCGGGGAGGTGGCTGTCCTGTGTATTGTAGGATGTTTAGTGGCATCTCTGGCCTCTACCCACTAGAAGCCAACAGCACCAATGCCCACTTGTAACAATCAAAACTGTCTCCAGACATTACCAAATGTCCCTGGAAGGCAAAATTACCCACAGTTGAGAATTACTAGACAAAGGATTGGAAGTCACACACCAAACCCCAGGCGTGGGGTAGACCATGCGGCAGGAGTGATGGATCTGTAGTGCTTTCATTTTTGACAAGGAGAATATATTCACGGCTTACTTGTGTCATTAAAAATTAATTTTTCAAAAATAGCTCTAGCTAAGAAAGGCAGTCCTGGAGGTGGGAAGAGACCTGGCCGGCCCCTGAGACTTGTATCTAATCTCAGCCCTTTCCTGCTTGCTCCAGAAACACCGGCAAGCATTCCCCACACTTGGGGGGCCCTTGTTCCCTATCCCCTTGCATGCACACCCCCATGCTGACAATGTCCACTGTCCCCTCCGCTCTCCAGCCTTCACCCCAAAGCTCCATGCTCACGCTACACTCGGTCAGAAACGCTGTCTGCTTTTCCCCTGGAAAACTCTTACTCATCTCTGGACTCTGATGTCCAGTCCTCCAGGAAGCCCTTGTCTCCTCTTGCCAGCATTTAAAAGACCCTATGCTGTGATCCCATGGATGCTGAGACTTCCCTCCACACCAAGGCACACATGGCACCCAGCTGTTTACAGAGCATGGTGGGTATTCCACAGAGGGCGCCTCTCCATCTGGCTCTCTGCTGGGCTCCTCTGCCCTCTTAATCCCATGGGCTCAGCCAAGGTCAGGCACCAGCAAAGGATGGAGAAGGCAGGAGAGCAGGTCAGTGTTAAGTCCCCACAGGCTCCTTCCCTTTGGCAGTGCCTGACTTCCTGTCCCTAAGGCCACAGCTTCTGTGTGTAGGTGGCCTCTCTCCTCAGCCACAGCTCTGGAGGGTTTTGTAACTGTTCGTTCCTCTTGCTCTTTGTCCCCTGAGGGTGCCCTGAAGGTGGTAATGGCTTCCCTGATGGTACACCACCTCCTGTCCCCCACCCTATAAATGCCCCCTTCAGCCCTTCACCAAGCCCTCTTCAGTTGCCCTTCTCAAATGGTTCCTGGCAGAGCCCCGATCTGACACACGCACCAGTCCCCACAACTCACACATGAGTTTCTTGAGCACAAGAGCTGTATGTTTTAGTTTTGTTTGGTTTTGCTTTTAATCTCAGAACCCCAGCGGTCGACGCTGAGAGGACCTAAGAACATGGATGAATGAATGAAGAATGGATGGACAGATGGACTTACAGATGGATGACAGGACAGAAGGCAGATGGACAGGCAGACAAACGTGTGGCTAGGTAGATGAATGGATAGATGCATAGACTCTGCTTTTGCAAACATTGATAACAGCTGAAATTCCGTGAGTGCTCACGCCTCGTCAGGCACCACACCAAGCCCTGTACATATATCCACTGACCTCCATAAGCAGCCTGTGAGAGAGAAGCTTGGAAGACTTCGGTCACTTGCTTATGGTCACAAGTAGGAAGCAACAAGGCCAATACTCTATCCCAGGGCCTCCAGAGTTGACAATCCTAACATGGGGGTGTGGCTGGGTGACACTTGGACCCCAAGGTCCACTGCCAGCAGGGATATTCTCCTTTCCCATGCCACCCCCCTAAGCCCCCAACCCTGGGTGGCCCTTGCTCTTTTCATAGGGGGCCTACCTCCAGTACACCTCCCTCCAAGGCCATGCCCCCATTCCTGCCCACCTCAAGTGTCTGAAGATGACATGGCCTTACCTGTGCAGCCCAGGGAGGCACAAGGCCCCTCCCACTTCAAATCAGCAAACCCTTGCATATGTCTGGAGCAGCCAGGGGCTCTGCAGGCCTGCAGGTTTCTGCTCAAAGGAAAACCTCTTCCCAGGGAGAACTGCTGGGCGTATGATGGATAGCCTCAGGCACCGGCTCTCCAAGGGTTTTCTCCAGGTGGTAAAGAGCACAGTGTCAGGGACTGGAGCTCCAGGATGTTGCACTGGACCCTTCATTCAGAGCCTCCATAAACCAGGACCCCGGGGGCATCCGTGCTGGAGGGCAGGGAGGAGCGGGTGGAATGATGGGCAGTGAGCTGCATGGGCAGTGGGTAGTCATCACAGGCACCTGCACAGGCCCACCTTGTTCACCTCACATTCTCCTGAACCTTTCTGCAGGACTATTTGGTTTGGCCAACTCTGGGAAGATCGCCAAAAAGCCTTCCTCCCCATTTGGTCAATCAGGAAATAGAAGCGCAGAGAGCTTCAGAGGCCGGTCAGAGGTCACGCAGCAGGACAGAGGCAGAGTGGGGCTCAAACCCCCCAAACCTCTGCAAGTCCCCAGCACCCCGCGTGCCCACAGCACTTCTGGGCTCAGCTGTGTGGTGGAAGCAGCAGGCATTGCTTATTTCCCTTGTTATTTATGCACAGCACGTTTGAAACAGGACCCTTGGTGATTAAAGCGCCTCAGGACAGAAAAGCCCAGCTGAAACATTCATGAAAATACGAAAAGGAAAACAAAACAACAGTATGGACAGGGACCTCCCCAGGCAGAAACGCAGGAGTGCCACTAGGACATGACCTCCTCCCAGGCTCTCAGGAGGTGACCTTGGGCCCACCTTCTGCATGCCAGTCGCCCTAGGACCAGGCCAACTGCCATCATCGTGATCAACCACAGCAGCGCCTCTCGTTTTGGTGTCAGGCAACCCAGGTTTACCTCCCAGCTCTGCCAATCCTGGCTGTGTGACCTTGGGCAGATAAACTAACCTCTCTGCGCTGCAGTATGCTGAGTCTTGCACGAAATGATGCAGGTGAAGCCATCATGGGGGCAGGCACAGTGGACACTTTTAGCCCTGAGGAGCAATAAGTTTCTGTTTTTTCTTTGCATCTGAAAAGTCCTTTGCATATATTTGAGGGTCAGGTGAGCTTTCAGGCCCTGGAACAGGCTGTCTGTGATGCGGACCAGCTCCAACTCCAACTGATTGGGGAGAAAGTTATATAACATTTTAAAGCCTGGTTTCCATGTCTCATATAAAAGGAGCTAACAGTAACCCCTAACCCTAGGCTTGTGTGAAGTTGAAATAAGGTAATACGTGAAGAGATTATCACAGTACTAGACCCAGGACAAGTGTTCCATAACTGTTAATATTTTCCATCTTCCCACCATACCTACTGGGTAGCCAGGATCCGTATTGTTGTCCCCATTTTACAGATGGAAGTGAGGCTCAGGGAGGTGAAATGACTTGACCAAGGTCACACAACTGGAAAATAGCAGGGAGCCTAACTCTAGGTCAGTGCACTTTCCATTACAAGAGTCCTGAGGCTGTTTGTTCAACAAGACCTTGTAGTCTTGGCCAGCTCTGCCCAGACAGAATGGACCGGAAGACACCTTGAGAAAAACTCCTAGTCCACAGCTTCAGGCTGCTCTGGTTCCAAACCCTCTTCCCAGCTGTGTGACCTTGGCCAGAACATTTAACCTCTCTGGGCCTCTGTTGTTCATACTCGGCAGTATAATAATTACTGCCTCGGTCCTCAGGGCCAATGTGAGCAGGAAATGAGGATGGGGGTAAAAGTATCCAGCACCGTGCCAAAACACAGCAAGTGCTCAGGAAATGCCATCACTCCCTCACCCTGCCCCCATCAGTGCATCTGTCATTGCCTCCCCCGGGACTCCTGGCACCAGCTTCATTCCTGGCCAGAGGGACCCGAGTGACTGATGGGATCTGACATCCCGGCTGGCAGAGCAGCTCCATCTCCATCAGCCTGCCCCAGCCTCCCCGGGCCTGCCACAGTGGCGTCCTTGCACTTGGATACCGAGAGCTAGTGAGACCACAAGGTGGTGGGACAGGTCCAGCCCAGACCCTCCAGGTCTCGCCTTCTCTCTTTCTCCTCCTGCCTTTCTCCCAACTCTGATCCCTTCTCTCACTTCCCCCCCAACCCCCCTGAAACTTCCAAGAAAGCAGTGTTGAGGCCTCTGACAATGATGCAGAAATTACTAACATTAAAAAAAGTACAAGATGGTGGAATCTAGTGCATTCTTAAGCTGATCTAGGGGCACTATGAATACAAAGTTGAATAAGTGGGGATCTCCAGAGACAAATGATGCATCAACAGAGATGTACAAAACAATAGGAAGTCCCATAATAAATAAGGATTATAACAGCTGACATTTCTTTATTTGTAGCTTTGTATGTGCTCCTGTTGAACGTCACAGCTCAGGTTCAGAGAGGCCATGAGTCTTGCCCAAAGTCACACAGCCAGTAGGGGATAGAACTAAGATTCCAACCCAAGTCTGTCTGATCTCAAAACTTGGACTCCTTCCATTTGATAAAGTTTATCTCTATTGGCAATGTCAAAAATGCAAAAGAAATAGTGACCACGCAATGTGAAAGCTGAAATAAAAGGGCTCAAATGAGAATGTGAATGACTTGCCCAGGAAAGCAGCAGGGAAAACTTCACAGAGAACTTTCAGGAGCTGGATAAAGCAGGACGGTGATTATGTATGCAGGAGTATATAACTACAGCTATCTTTCTACTTCTGTCTCTGTCCATAATATGGTCTCCCATCTCCCAGACCCCCTGAACAAAACTGTCACCCTTATGGGCACTGTGCGTGGTGGTGATAACTGAATTTACGCCACTGAGACTAGGAGCTGACTGCTTAATCAAAAAAAGCCAGTTAAAGTAGAAAACAATTTAAATAATGAAATACATATATGCTGTCTTAGTCTATGCCGGCTGCTATAACAAAATGCCACACAGACTGGGTGACTTAGAAAAAGCAGAAATTTATTTCTCACAGTTCTGAAGGCTGGGAAGTCCCAGGTCAGGGGCTCAGTGTGGCCACGTTCTGGTGAGAGCTCTCTTCCTGGATCATAGCTGGCACCTCTTGCTCTAGCTTCTCATGGTGGAAGGGGTCAAGGGGCTCTCTGGGGTCTCTCATGAGAGCACTAATCCTACTCATCAAGGCTCCACCCTGAAGACCTAATCACCTCCCCAAGCGCCATCTCCTAATACAACACATTGGGCATTAGGATTTCAACATATGAATGGGGGTGGGGGGGACACACATTCAGACCATAGCACTGCCTAAACTTCTTATTCTAACGTAAAGCATATGTGCATGTGTCCTGAACAATACTTAGAGGGAGGCCTCTGAGGCCGTTAAAAATAGTGTGCGGCTGGAATTCTGCACTCTCCTTTTCCATACACTACAGCCATAATGTGTCTAACATTCACACCTCAGGCATCCTCATAGGAGAACAAGAAAAAGCAGCCTGAGTACAGAATCCTTCTGGATTTTTATGCTTATTTCCCTAAATGTGATGTGAACTGATGAAATATGAGCCCAGGAAAGAGCACGCGATTGTTCTGGTGGAAGCTAAGTTGAATGCTTTGAAAACACTCCATAAAAATGAGTTATGGTGAGGTGACGAACAGAACTGATCCCTGCCACACTGTGCCTCGGCTGGCAGAGCATAAAGGCTTGTGTCAGTTTGACTGTAGAGTAACCTACTGGCCTTGGTTTTCAGCCGGCCACTGGCATCAGGGAATAGAGAAAAGAGTCGTTTATCAAGACAGACAGCTCACTAGAGGCCAGGAAGAGAAGATTCTCATTCCTGAGTCTCCCACAGCATCCACATGGGGTGTGGGCACCTGTCCATGCTCGGGCCTGCTCCTCATCTTCCTCTTGTTCTCCAAAGAGGGAGGAATAAACTAAACAGCAAGCTCCTACAACACTGAACAGACTCTTTTTACTAGGAGGTAGGGGGGGCAGGGTCACTGTGCCAAAAAGGGACGGCTCGTTGCCACAGCCATCTCTCTCTTCTCTCATCAGGACGCTCAGCTCTTGTCTCCTGTCTCAAACTGGTGACGGGGAGTTGTAAGGGCACGTGTTGTGAGGAGATGGCAAGACAGGACCTGCAGAAATGAGACTGCGAAGTGGGCAGGCATCCACTGGCAAAGATCTCGGATACCGGGCTGAGGCATTTGGACTTTATCGTATAGGCAGTGAGGAGCGGTTGAGGTTGAATCCGCTAAAGAAAGGTCACTTGGGCAGGTGATGAGGAGATGGAGATAGGAACAGCACTAAGGAGCCTGCTGCAGTCACCTGGGCAGGACACAGTGAGGCTTAAATTCAGACAGGACTCAGATGGGGATGTGGCTGATGATACTGAGCCCAACAATGGAATTGACATGAGGAATGAAGAAGAGAGTTTCTGATGATGTCTGGGTTTCTATCTTGACCACTGGCCACACCTAGTGAGATGAAGAGGATGGAAGTGGGAGCCGCCTGGGGGTCAGAAAGATGAAGGCTTCTGAGCTGGACATATAATAGGCTTGAGAAGGAGCCAGGAGGAGAATCCCAGAGACATTCAGACCTATTGAGGAGATGGCATCACAGAAGCAGAACAGCTCTAGCTGCCAGCATTGGGGAAAAGCCTTGAGGGTATCTGATTGTTCTTGCTCGATTCAATAACTGGCAGCAGGACAGGTAGAGTGGAAAAAGCCATGGCTTTGAGATCATCCCAATCTGGGTGGAAGTCCCCAGGTCGGCTATGTGCGTTTTCTGTGGCTTTGGGCATGTGTTTAAGGTCTCTGAGATTGTTTCTTCACCTACAAAGTGGAAATATATAAAAATACATTCTTTGTGGACTATAAAATGAGATCATGGCTATGAAGCACCCAGCTAGTGTCTGGCACATAGGAAGTGTTCAATAAATGATGCTAACTAGTAATCGGCAAGGGTATTTTTATTTGTAGTCTATAAAGTGCCATCTGTTACTTGATTAACTCTACAGAATTCAAAGAGTTGTAATTCTGGAGTGGAGGGTCTAGTGACTCCAAGGGGTATGAGAAACAGAAATTTCTTCATCTCAGTTCAACAAGACCTTCCTGGCTCCCCTGGATGTCCAGGCCTGTGAGAGGTGCTGAGAATTTAGGAGGGTCTTCCAGAGCTGGCTACGCTTCTCCCTCACCACACATGCACACATCCAAGCAGACATCCCTATCACCAAGGGAGGTTCCCCCCCAGCTGCATAGCAGCTCTCAAGAGCTGAGTTAAACAGACATTGCACGCTGGGCTCTGGGTGTGTTGAGAAGAGTCACGCCAAATCCGCGCCCTGGGGGTGTAGAGCCCAGTGCTGGGCCTCAGTGAGTCTTGAATGAGCTTTTTCTCCAGGAACCAGTGTCCACCCCCGCCTCAGGCTCCCTACCCATGCACAAGGCTGCCAGCCCATCTGTGCCCTTGAGGACATGCTGGGATCCTGACCCAGGCAGCAGCTGGTCCACTACCTGCGGCCCCGACCTGGCATCTGTCCCACTTTGAGGCAGTGAGCACAGAGATGGAACCTGAGAGCTGAGGAGGAATGTGGAACGCATCCAAGACGTGCAATGTGGGTCTCGCAGAACCTGGAGCCAGAGAGCCACGCTTGGTACTGAGCTCTGGCCCATTACCAACCGTGTGGGTTGTGGCGGTCACTTTTCACTCCAGGCTTCACTTTCCTTACACAAAAGAGAGATAATAAAACCACCGCATAGAATTATTGTGAGGACTGCACAGGAGATACACTGTCAGGAGATACTCTTGATTAGAAATGACAGACATTCATTGAATGCCAACTTAAGAAAAAAAAATGTATTGGTTCAAAGTGTAACTGAAAAGTTTAAAGTAGATCTGACTTTGGAAACCAGCTGCTCAGGTATCATCAGAAATCCCCTCTCTCTTTCAGCTCTAGCATCTTCTAGAATTGCTTTATTTTCAGGTAGACCTTTCCTTGAGGCAGCCCTAGGCTTGTATTTTACCAACGAAGACAGAGAGTGCTTCTATTTCAATGGTCCTAATTGGTTTTGCTTGACTCCCCTTTAGGTTGTCCTCAGCCATCTAAGAACTAATCCTGTCCCCTGTATCAGCATGTCTTTGCAGACTTCCTAACCACCAGTTATTTGTAATTCCAGCACTCCCCTGTCCCATCTTGGTTTTAATGTTTTCTATAACCATTATCACAACAAATGTCTGACACATTGATGTGTGTACTGTGTGCCTCCCTGCACACAAGAAGGTGAGCACCTTGAAGACAGGGACCTTTGTCTATTTGGTTCACTGATAAATTCTAAGTATCTGGAACACAGCAGGTGTTTGATAACTCTCTGTTGAATTAATGAATGCTATCGATACAGCCAACCAGCCACACTCTCTTGCCTTTAGGGTTTTCTAGACATGGGAGGCACCAGCTTCAGTGACCCCCACTGTCAGGAGACCCATGTGAGACTCTCCTTGGAGCCCTTCTCTCTCCAAAGGTGCTTCTCTCCCTCCTGCATAACAGTGGTGGAGTGGGCTAATACACAGAATGCCACTGACTCCACAGGAACACTCGCTGTCTCTCTCTTTTTTTTTTTTATTGTTAAATTTAATGGGGTGACATTGGTTGGTAACAATTAGATAGTTTCCCAATGTACAACTCCACATCACATCACCCATGCATCGCATTATGTGCCCAGCTCCCAGAATCAGGTCCCCCTCTACCCCCACATATCTGGTGCCC